>LGRX02011374.1:0-19765 GCA_001247695.2 Cymbomonas tetramitiformis
GCCTCATGGCGGTGCCCCTCGCGCGCTCGCGTTGGCTGCCATCTGCCACTCGCGGCGCGCTCTCTCCCCCCCAAAAGAAAAGCGGTCCGCTCCCGGACGCTTCACTCCCGGTGGCCCTAAGGGGATGGCGCGGGTGAGCACCTCGGTGTACTCACCTCGTGGCGACACGCATGCAAGGGTGGGCCTCCTTGCACGCGCGTGGCGATGCGTCCCGTCGAGACGGGTGCACTCGCCCGGAGCTTGGGGCTCGCCGGCCTCATCAGCACCCCGAGTGTGGGTGCCGCGCTCCGCGCTCTGCGGCGGGGCATGCGTGCGCGGTGTGCTGCTCCCAGGCACACGCATCAGCCTCTGCAAGGAGGCCCGATGCGCCTGGACGCGGTGCACACGCTGCGCGCTACCCCCGGGCACCATGCGTCTGGTGTGCCTGGCGGGGCAGCGGCGCGTCACGCAGCCCGAGACAGCACAGTGAGAGCTGCTGCCTCATGGCTACTGCCCGCCGATACTTGTGACAGTATTGAAATCGTATTCAATACTGTTACAAGTATTGAATTTCAATATTTTTTTCAGGCACCCCCGATGGTCCACTGGTGCTACCCCGCATATCCAGGCACAATTATGACCTAAATTTAGTTGCCACATGCGCCATTGGTCGATATTTCACTTGTAGGCTTCTGAATGGATGCATGATGCCATAGGGGTAGTGATTTTCTTGATTCGCCAGTTCACAAAGGTCTGTCAATTGGCATGATATTTTCAATATTTTTTTAGAAACCCACCACACCACCGAATCACGCGCGTAAGCATTCAAATTGAAGGTATACACCATACCCAATCATGTTTAGGTCATAGGGCCCGTTGGCATCTGGTAATTGGTTCCATAAAGGTACGAAATGCATCCATATATGCCATGTGTAAAACAGTATAATATATTCCAAGCGATCCAACGTGATACAAGTAGATAGCATGCTCGTAATCATTCCAACGGGTGCCCAAGCGCCGTACATCGCCCAAGTAATATTCAAAATGACATTTTGGACCATAACCCGCATTGAACGGGGCCTATACGTTGTCGGGGATGCATGATTGAGTGTTGAACATGCGCTAAGACCTCACAGTCGGCACATGTGTACGCGTACGCAAGTAGCATGCTAGGAATCACCCCAGTTTTACAAGTTGTGAATCCTTTTGTACAAATAAAACAAGAATTTCCTGTGTTTGAATTTTGAACACAGCCACCAATAGGCATACACTTTTGATTAAATTGACTTGCCGACGCTGAATATATTTTTACACCATTTACATCTGAAAAATCATTAGAAAATTAAACAATATCTCCAGCACTTATTGTTCCTCCAGTATTATTTTCAAAAGTGAATACATCACCTGTATGAGGAACCGGACTTGTGGGTAATGTGGCCGTATATGCATTTGTCAAATCTGTCAAAGGAATTCCTGAGGTCGTTAGTGATGCTGTTGGCGTTGGATATGCCCAGTCTATGCTAGTTACAAGTCGTATAGCACTACAATCCAAATCTCCGCTTAAATTAATGTTATTTCCAAAATTACCGACAGCCAAAACTTGACTTAATGAACCAATACTTCCTGAATTTATTGCACCGGTTCTAACTTCATTTGATGCAGAATCATAATATAGTTGTAAACTTTCTGAACTAACATCAGGACTTGCCCGAATAGGTCGAATATAACAAGAATTATTTACAGCAGCATTGAGTTCTACGCCGCTTGCATTAAGAATCATTGTATTATCAATAGCTGTCGCACTTTGAGCGGAGTTTTGAGCACTAAAAGCACCAATATTGATTGAATTTTCCCCAGCCAAATATTCCCCTGCGAATTTTCCAATATTTACTGAATTCTCGGAAGCAAAGCTTTGCCCTGCGTCGTCCCCAACGTTTACGACGAAAGCATTACATTGATTGTTCCCGGCACCGCTGCCTATGCATATTGAATCGTTCAAACAATTAAAAGCCCCACTATTTCTACCTATCAAAACCGAACGGTTTGCATTTGGAAAACCGTCATTTTGAGTTGATTCGCCAATAGACACCAATCCATTACCCGCTGTCCCCGCTTTAATTCTAAATAAATTTCCATCACATTCTTCTTGATTTATTATAAGTTTTCCGGTTCCCGTAAAAGAAATATCATTTGTGGTAGTTATACTTCCTTGGTCGGTAACAGATTGTAAATTTTGATTAGCCCCGGAAGGCAAGTTTTGAAGTAAAGACCCGTCACCAATAAATTTCCCAGAATTCAAAGTAATATCACCGGTGTTCAAAATTAAAGGTCCATCATGTATAAGTACACCGGCTCCAAGTGGTTCTACATTCAATGTGGTTTGCATAAATGACCATTCATTTATACCATTGTCTCCTATTTTCAATCTTGTTTGGGAAACAGGGTCTAAAGATTTAATTTCAAAAGAACTATCTAATTCATCCAAACCTAACATCAATTTTTTCCTAATGGTTTATTTCCTAAGTTTGAAGCAAAAATTTGTCCCGCTTGTTCAGCCATAATTATATACAATTACAATTAAATTAGTTTTTATACAACAACTTCAATCATTCTTCCCATACCAATACGAATAATACTTGTGCATTGTGCAATAATAAATGTTTCGTTATTCGTCAAAGCTGTTTGAAGTGGGTCTGCGGTTGATGATTTTTGAGTTTGAAGAAAGAATGAAGAATTCAAACCTCTTGTACCAATTCCTGAACAATTTCTGGGTCCCATACCGGGCATAGGCATATTCAATCGAAGCATAGCAGTCCAATAAGAATTGTACCAATTTTCCAAAGAATTGACTTTACAACCTGAATCGTCGGAATAATTATCAGCTTTACCAATAGTGACCAAGTTAAAAGCATCGAGAGCGGTGGCACGATAATTTGGATAATAAATTGAGTTGACATTATACTGCCAAGATTGAATATCTCCCGCATAAAACCGGAAATCACTTGGAACGAAAGTAGCACCTATTTTATTATCAATTTTATGCAAACCAATGTTGACAGAACTGTAATTTGAAGGCCTTTGAACAGCGTATAATATATCCAAAGATTGTGTCGACAAAGAAAATCGATTCGATTTAGTCATTTCCGTTTGAGTATCTTGAAAGGTAAAATAATTAGTGAAAGGCATCTCAATATAAGAAGCTTCTTTTAGTTTTCTTTCCACAGCACTATCGTAAACACCATTTGAAAATGTTATTGTTTCAATTGTAAAATGCAAATCAGTCAATTGCCAAGTTGCACTTTTAGCAAGTTCGGCTGCCGCTGTTCCGGTAAATGCAACACCGGCCCCTAATGATTTTTGATATGCACCCAACACCTCCGGTCCATGCATATAGAAACGAATTTGAATACTTGGTAGCAACGCAGTATCCAAATAATCAGGTGAAGATTCCCCTATAAATTGTAGGAAATTGTTCAAAATGTAGGGTCTTTCTTCTTGATAATAACTATCGGTATTAACATTTATTTCTTGATTTTTCAAAACACGTTGGTAAGATACCTCTTTGTTCAACGTAGTTTTAAGATTGTCCAAATCCGTTGATACCGTTGAATACTGACTCATGCCACTCGAAATAGCTATTCCACCGCTGTAAATTTCCACACGAGAAATCAATTTTTCGATACCATTTGGCAAAGTTGTGATGACTGAATCAGCAACGCCAGGGTTTGGTCCGACCACACCAGCTATGGCCGCTTTATTAGCACGACCTTTACAATGCATACTCAAACTTTTCAGATTACACAAAACATTAACTGGAAGATTCAAAGTTATAACACCGTAAGGATTTACTTCGGTCAAGTTTGTGGTTTCAAGGCGAAAATACTGAGTACTATATCCGTTTAATTTTTGAAGTCCAAATGCAAGACTATAAGGTAAAGACATTTTTCTATAATATATATAATATGATTTTAATTCACATATTCTTTTAATTTCAAAGATAATGCATAGTTAATAGATTCTTCACTTCCATTTCTTGAAATGGTTGTAGGAATTAGTCTGGATTTATTGTCGGTAATTGAAATTCTTAATTGAGAAAATTGAGAAGCTTGCACATCTATAGAAAAGTTTTCATCGTAATCTAAATAAGTAATAAATTGATTAGTTAAATCTGACGGTAACAATACCTTTCCTAAAATATCACTACTAATGATTTGATTTTCTTTAAAATTATTTGAAAGATTTGTACTTTGTAGATTATTTGTGGGCAACGTTGATATTCTAAGATAAATAGCATCGCTTGTTTGTAAATTACCGGGAAATTTGGAAATAAATACTTCATTTACGGTTCCGATATCAAACAAATCTTTAATCTGTGAAATGTTTGTGAGACCAGCAACTGATTTATTTGTTTGTCCTCCTAATATTTGGTCAACATCGTTATACTTTCCTGGTGAATTAAATATAGCATTCAAAGCATCATCTAGTGGACTTCCAGGCACTGCTTGAAAATCACCAGTTATTGAAAATGCAACAAATTTAATATTGGGAGCAGGTTTACTAAGTGTAATAGTAAAATGTCCTGAAATTGCATCGTAAGTAACATCAACGCCATCAGCAGGTTTTGCAAACCCAAAGTTCACAATAAGAACATCTAAAATAATTGTTTCTAAAATCAATTTTAAATCATTTAAATCTGTATAATTTCCATCAGGTATTCTACATTCATACAAATCATCAGAAGTTGTATCAGCTATATAGAAAATTCCGTTATATTCATTGATGGTATACCAAGTCTTTGCAGCCGAAAAACTGTTTACAATTATTTTCAATTTGTTTGTATTTTTGTAGTTTGTTAATTGTGTTGGTATATTGATATTGATAATTCTGGAATCATTAAATGATGAAAGGTCTTCACTTGATAAATAAAGTGTACGTTCAGATATTACACTCATGACTATCTCTATTTATAATATCAATATAGTTTTATTCATTTCAATATCTTCCTTTGAATCTCTATTCAATGGTAAAGGTAATTCAATGTTTCCATTATACATATCGTCATATAGTTGTGGTCTTTTGATATAGGCCCGGTTGGAATGCATATATATACTCTCTCCGATGCTATATTTCAACCGTACATGTGGAAAAAACATTTATCATCGGAAGGTCTAAGATATCAAGGCGACCTGCCCCGCCATGCATGATGCTCGCTTGGAGGCATACATCATGTCTATGGTCCACATGACGCACCAAAACTTCATATATATGCACATAGGGAATTTATGAAAGCTTAACATCATCCATACATGGTATTTTGTGAGCACTGCACACTCGCCAACTTGAATAACCGACATTTTTCAAAGTGCAAAATTCACGAAAATCGGATTATGCTGGGGGGTGAGCATACGCCACGATGAAAGTGAGGTGTAACAACGAGTATATCGTGCACTATCCTACTAGGTTTCTTTTTTTGGTCATGCTTTCGAAGTTTGGGACCATGGGCCACCCCTAGAGCCCACCCCCCACCCCCCATATCACGCGAAGACCTTGGTCCTTGTGGGAGGACCAAGCTTTTTTTCGTTAATTTGTGTGAAATCACCTCCCCAAAGCACACCTACACCACACCATCCCAAGCTCACTCCGGTGACAAACCCATGCAAAATATTATTCATTTAACTCATAAATATTATGTGAAAAACCTCAAACGTGCTTTAAAGGGTAAAACAATGGTCAATATAACCATTACAATGTGGTCCTTGTGGGAGGACCAATAATTTGGATAGTAGCCATTTTGGTTGGCCAGAGTTACTGTATAGATGCTTAACCTTGATGGGACGGCATTCGGATACAAACTGTGCAACCATGCATGTGACTTATGCATTGGTGTATGACTTTGATGAATTGTCTCTTGTCATGAACCTGGAAGGAATGACGGGCAAATAGCTAGAGTGGCGGATCTCACTCACTCGGCTTTGCTGTTATGGAATTCGATGCCTGATGGCACAACTGGCAATCCTTTGCTCAGATGCTTTCCTTAAGACATTGGCAACAACTTGTGTGCCAGCTTCTCTAGATTTGGGGAGAAATTATAGATCAACAATTCATCAATCAAAACACATGTTACCAAGGTTGATTCAACGAATCCTTCAATTCTTGAATTTCGACAATCAGCATCTTAGGCTGTTGACGTCAAAGTGATGGTCGTAAGCTTACAATATAGCTTATTCACATTTGAAAAACCATCGTTCTCCTATGTAAGTGCCCTTCATATAATATGATAGAGCCGGAGAAATATGCATCTATGATTTCTTCATAATGAACTTTATGTGTCAGTAAATCAAATAAGACTTCATTTGATGCTTCAATCGGCATGATGTACCGTATCATCAACTTTATGGCTGCTATATACAAATGCTGGAACTTTTGATAAGATTTTTAATCTTCCAAGCAAAATCACAATGATGTAAAATCAATTTGTGGCAGCTGTATAGAGAATGAATGAATCTATACTTCTTCCTCCCCCTTTAAAAAGAGGTGTATCAAACCAATCAGATGGTGATGGAGAATGTTATTCAATCATTATGTTATGTGAAAATGGTTTGATAGAAAATCAGACTGAGATTACTCATCGAATGCTTTCGAGGTAACAATGTCAATATGAACACCGATTCTCTCTACGTCATACCGGCAATATGCCTGACGTTTTTGAATGTGGCAAATGCCAAATTGTCAATTCATTGTGATTCGATATGCAGTTTTTGGGTTGCAGCCCACATACATTGTCAGTTCAGGGTCACTATAGTGTGCCCAACTTAGACAATGTTGTGCCCAACTTAGACAATGGTGTGCCCAACTTAGACAATGGTGTGCCCAACTTAGACAATGGTGTGCCCAACTTAGACAATGTTTCTGGATAATGATTGTCATGATGAACAACGAAATCGGTGATGGTACCGAAGCTACCTTTGGTATCGAAGCTAATGAAGAGTCAATCAAGAAGTGTCTGTAATGACAACAACTTACTACGAGTTGTATTTCCGTAGTTGATGGATGGCTGGCATGTCATTTCATTATGATTAGAACATGGCATTGCCTAGTGATATGTGTATCTTCTTTAGTACATGATCGCTTATCTCAATGGTGCCCATTTTATTTTTGGGCAAACACTATTCAGAGACTTGTCATGATAAGGAAGTATAAATGATGAATGTGTCATTTCAATCCGATAGAATTGTGACTTTGTTGATGACTACGATCCAAGTGAAGGGGGGGGTGAAGAATTTCACCAAATTTCTGTTTGCTGAACTTTGATGACACGTGCCATTCCACAGATGAATCGCACATGTGCATGTCGCATATCGGTGTGACGGGATTCGAGTGACCTTTTACATGCATAATCTTTTATTTAAATTTATTTTGTAACGGCGACTCGATTGATCAATACATGTCTTTCATCCATGTCATTTTTAACCCCTTTTTGGGGGAAAACTTGAATTTCGGTACAGCGTACCCGCTTTTTCTCTCACTGTAGTGAATTTTTATACGCCACTTATACACAAATCTAATTTGTTTAGTATGAGATTTAAAGTCGTCACCGTGTGACGTAAAACTCTCTCCTATAAGGAGATAGTGCCCAAGCATGTGCTGTATATATACAACACTACCCTCCAGCAGCGAAGTGGTTTGCTATTACCAACATCGTATGCTGTGGGATATCAGATATGTGATTAGAGAGCATGGTAATATATGTACCATGTTTGTCAATATCGGAGAGGCTGTGTCTTCTTTAAAATCCTCATGACTATATGTATAATGGTGTTGTACTGATGTCACACCTTCTCTCTGAGTGATTTATTGATTGCAGATGTGATGTCGTGGCAGTCAATCTTGTCCGCTTGTACCGGAGGTTGTATGAATTGTGTCCACGTCATTGGCACGAGTCATATTGTGTCCATGCATACGCGATCTCAGCGCAGGTCACAATCCAGTGCCCGAGCATACGCGATTTTAGCGTAGGTCACATTGTGCCTCTTATTTATTTCATCTGAGAATATCTGTTACTCATCTTTGTGAGTCTAGACAGCATTGTGCTGATTGCAATGCTTTCTCTGGTGACTTATATATCATAGATTATACCAAATGTGGTGACCAGTCCAGTGCAATATTTTGTCACCGGAATGTACAGGGATTGTAAATGATTGCAATCCAGCCGGAGGAACAATCTCAACAGCTATTCTGTACTAATGAATTCATCGGAGTTATACTCATTTCGACGATTCGAAACCCATGTCATTTGTAGTAATGACAACTCACATGGATATATAGGATTTTTATCAGAATGCTTTTATGTGATGTCAACATATTATGAACAATTCACTTGCATCTTAGGACAAAGGAGTTACGCTTAGAAGGTCTTGCATGGTGGTCTCCCAACAGTTATCAGCTGTTATTCGGGTGCCACATTCTGCCTTCAGCACTGGGACTATATCAACCAGTCTTACAGCGATGCACTTGTCCTTCCCACTCTTATGTACGGCTATAGTGCCAAAGTGTATCAGGTGGGATATATATATACATTATATAACTATCATCTTCTGATCCAGGATATGCAATTAAGCATGGTATCAGGTATATGTTATGTATATAGTTCAGCATTCCGAACTTACTCGAGGATGTAGATGCTGAGCAATAGTTAACTTATAGTCATTGGGATGTAGTTTCCCATCCGAGTTTACACTTTATTAGTGATGGTGGGTTTAACGTTGTACAGATTTCAACGTTATTTGTGGATGCAGTGATTTTATCAAAAGCAATCCATCAGAAATCACCAGATCGGAATATAAAATGGATATGTGTGTGATCCTATCCACCTTCTTCCCTCCTTGAGGAAGTGTGAACACATAGGCAGGTCAGTTGCCTATATATCTTATAGCTTATAGCTTGCAGTCCTTGTAGGAAGCAGCTTATACAGTTTTAGGGTTGTTGCCCAACAGTTCTTGGGTTGTTGCCCAAAATATTGCCATGTCCGTGCTGATTTCAGCATGACAAATATGTCAAACACGAAGGTGTTTCCTATTATTTAGGTGCCATTTAGGGTATGTTACGTTACAGTGACCCATATCCCCCACAGTGATGTTAGGGTGTTACTTGGCATCAGTAACCCTAAAATAGGTTAAAGTAAAGCAGTATAAACATTTTGCAAACATATTTAAGCAAAACTGCATTTAATTTTTCACTGTGTGTCACGTGGTTTTTTAGAGGTACGTCGGCTGATGCGTGTGTCAATGCGACCAATTCGCGCATCAGATGGTTATGAGTTTGCAAAGATTGCCGTGTGATATCAAATACACGAACTGGCATCCCAGGTCCGTACAGCTGAGATTGATGGTTGGCTGCATGGTTATGTACTTGAGGTCCACCAAAATAATAAGATATAGAGCTTTCGGTGTGATTATTTTGCAATACTCGAGCATATGTAAGTCCGTGCATCTTGAAGCATGCGTTCTGCCATGGGAGGTGCAATTCATTGTTCTTGCGGATGTCTCCATCTGCAGGCAACGTAAGTGCAGATAATGCGCACAAAGAGTTTGTTTTAAAGCCGTTTTTCAAGAGCATACCAGAATTGTAAAAGGGCAAAACTTCAACAGGCAGAGGCTTTAGCGAATAGATTTTCTGCATACGTTCTACCAATTTTCCTCCTGCTTTGTCGCCACAAACACAAGATGGCAAATAGCTGCGATTGTTGCTTTTCCAGGTGAACTGCCACAAATGACACTTGGAACAATGCTTTAGATTCAAAGGCAATCGACGATTTGGAACTGTGTCCTCTGCATAAGATTCTTCAGCGTCTTCGCAGTTTGTTATCAATGATGCGGCGTGAAGGACAATGAGATCATTATCCATGTTTAAGAAATCAATATCGTTTGTAGAGTGTTGGGACGCGGACATGGATATGTCGCAATCCACGGAAGACGTGCTCATATCTGTGCACTCAGTGATGGGTGCGCAAACTGGTTGATCCACGTTCATAAACATTTCAGCCACAGGATCGGATGACGTTACAGTAGAAGATGCTGACATAGATACGTCGCAATCCATGCAAGATGTGTTCATAAATATGTCAGACATATCTCTGCACTCAGTGATGGGTGCGCATATAGGTCGCGGAGTGTTCATGAACAACTCTGTCATGGTTTCACATGATGTTGCAGCGAAGTTCGCAGAGTTGGAAGCTGTGGGCGCAGAGATTGGACAAAACGGATCATAGCTTATGTCAAAATTGTATAGGCTGTCAATGAATGCATCCTTCGAAGTTGAATTGGTGCACGTTAATGGGTTCTGCCGTCCCTGTGTACATTTGTATCCCATACACAATGTTATCATATAATTAGTTTGAAAATTCACACTTGTGCATCATAGTATTGGCACATGCACATTATCATAATTATTCCACCAAATTATGACAGATCTTAGCAAATATTTAATATGCATTATGGTCTATGCTCCAAGCATTGAAGCATGAATAAATAACATGTCTATTGCATGGACTTGTATTTACAAAGGTCAAAGATTGTATAATGCAATTCTCATTTTAAACATCACTTTAATAGTATGATGTCGCATAATACATTGGACATGTATATATATGTATACAAAAATAATCTTACTTGATTTTGAACAATATGTTGTCGATGTACTTCGCGTAACTGGCCATTTTCCATTCGCACCAAGAACATTGGTGACAAGCCTTTGCGTGTGAGCACTTTGCCCCGCAAACCATCATCCAACACCACTGTGGATTGTAGCAAGGATGCAACACTCTCTGTGAAACCTGGGATATATTGCATATGCGCTGGAGTAAAGGCATTGGGCATTGCCCATTCGTGCTCATGACCAAAATCATCTGTATAAAACACCAATGGTTGATTGTAGCGATCACATTTATATGGCGTGTGCTTGCGCACTTCCTTAATAAATGTTTCCCCCACTGTCGAATATGCCCACGCAGTCTGCGTCACATAGTGTATGATGTGTATGCATATGTATTTATGATACAAGTTTTGAGTCAAATATATAATTACCTGTAAACAGCCAGCAGATGACATGTCGTTGGGCACTCTATCAATATCTGTGCGCTGATCATCTGCTTCGCATAACATTGTGCATGTAGCGCATGCAGGCTGTTCGCGACAGCGATTGCTGTCGCAACAAATCTGTGCTGGTTCACGATTATTGAATGATAAAGCTAACTCTGCCAGTGGGCAATTGCCTATACCACATGGTTGTTGGTGTTTCACCCACCTTCGAATCTTCCCGTTGAATGTTTCGAACACGTACATCCATGTCCCCCGTATTGGACCATACATGAGGAGTTGGTCGGGGAAGTGGGAAAGCAAATGCGTGTTGATGACCAGCCAGTCAGGTGAGCCATCGCGCTCGAGTGACTTGAAGAACTCATCCACCAGATTTTGAAGCTTAGGAACATCTTGCAAAATCGCCAAATAAAAGGCAATTAAGGAAGACGTGTGGAATGTACTCGGAACGTATTCGGGATGTCTTCCGGATGTCTTCCGTACCTTACAGTCTACAAGCTCCGAAGTGAGCTCTCTCGTTATGACCGTCAACTGCCCGATCAAGTCTTCAAGCATGTTTTTCGAGTAGCCCTCGTCTCTATCCCAAGACGCTAGCACGCTCATGATGCCCGCTTCGGTAACATAACAGAATGCAACATAAAATGCGATGCAAAAACACGAGGGTGGCGTCGCGGTAAATGCACGCGAATGCAGTGGCAGTGCGCCGCATCGTTAGCGTTTGGCGATCACCATATCGAGAATTCGACTGCGTCGCTCGTTGGGATTCGAGCTTTGCTGCTGCTGTTGCTGATTAAGGTAAGTAAGTAAGGTAATTTGGTTTGGGTGAAGATTGTGCTAGGGTAAGTCACGAGACAGTATGATGGCGCGTCAGAGCTACGAGTGACGGGTACGATGACAGTCATCAGTGACAGGCATTTATGTGACCAGATGACAAGGGGGTCTGACAGAAATGACTGACAGAAATACCTGACCCGAAAGTGAGTTTTGGTGGGAAAACCAGCAGTCAGAGAAATTGGAGGGAAAGCTGGTATGGCCTCCAATATTGCCAAGTCAGCACAGTTATAATTATTCAGAGTGATATGGAGTGGCTCGGAATACAGTGATGATATAACTGGGCTAGTCGGCAGATTCTATGATGTGACTGTTCGAGTTCTCATGAAGTATGATGGGACCTGACAGGAGTCGACATCGAGTGAAGTTCGAAAGTCGAGATCGGAAACCATGGCATAAAGCAGCCGAGCAGGCTGAATGAAACAGTTTTGAATTTGTTACTGAACAGCCACACCTGGCTTTTGTAACTCCGACATTTAAGAAAGATCCGATTCACATATATGTATCTTGCTTACAGCCATACATATCTCTTGCAGGCTTGAACTAGGTTCCCTGTATTGTTAAGTAGACTTAGAAGCTCTTAGAGAGCACCCCCGAACAACTGGTATCAGCGTGGTTGCGTTAGACGCGACCTATTAGTGCCGACTGAACTTCGGCTGTGCAATTATCGACACACAACTTCTCCGCGAGGCCTTTCCGCGGGTTCCCACGAAAATTCTGAAGACGACGACGTAAAACACGCTTAATTGCGTCCGCCTTTCGTCAGGGCTGCGAATTTCGACGGAAAATATCATATACTGTTCCTGAATGCATATACCACACGTTCAAGTGTGATGTAATTCGTCTTTGCAGGTACCTTTCCGCGGGATCTGCCTTTCGTTAAACCGAATTCGGCGTCAATCGGCAAAAAATTTATCGCCCGTACTGTGTGAGTTCACTGCCGTTTACGTGCGTTCACTCACAGCGCAATCATGGACTTTCAGCATGGAATTCCGTCGCACACGGCTGTAGCGGCTTCCACGGAGCAATCGCAGTTTCTTTCGGCAGCGAATTACTCTAGCAAATCTGTGCCGCCAATCACACATGTATAGCTCTGCCCACTCAGTCATCATACACCGGTCCTATGACTTAAAGGCTGGTATCAATATTCTACTACACGACACAACCCGTGAGCATCACACATCGAGCACAAGCAACACGTTAACATGCAGTTCGTATTTACCTTGGGCCTTGGCAGACACTTTTGGCGTAAGATCTGGTCGGAAGATGTGCTGCAAGCTGCCGGCATATCTCCGTGCAACACCTTGTGAGGCGGGATATGTCCGTAGGAGAGCTTGTAAAGCTTGCTTCATGCCTACAAGCAAATTGTGCCCCCCCACAAGCAACCCAACATAATCATATATGATACATCGCCTGTTAACGACGTAACGTGGAGCATGAGATCTCAGCTCCGTCTTTGATTATTCTTCGCATGTCGCCAGAAGTCCGTGATGAAATATCGCTGGAAACACAAAGATGCCATGCTTGGGCATCCTTGTTTTGTTGCTAAACACGCGATGACAATGCCTTCCTAATCTCGGCGGCTCGGTCGTGACTTGTTCAATCTACCAACAAGTCAGGTTACCCAGTTTAGGCGGGTACACATGAAAAATCGGAAAACGGCGTGAATATCCTATCCATGAATCCTGCCTATGGAACTTCTGTAGAAGCTATGCGCATAGAAGAAGATACGCTAAAGAGTTTGAGTCGAAATATTTACCGTTCTAGTCTTATGCCGCACGTTTCAAAAAGTTGCACAAGGATGATGTCCGGAATCAAGTCGTTTCGCTGAAAGATCACAACTCTGCGAGTTCGTGACCTTGCGCCTTTGCCTGATAAGCATACCGAAGGGAATTATCGTTCGATCAGCCGTAGTGCTCCACACAAGGAAAATGTAAGCGCTACCTGCAGTTTCTATCTAGAAATCATCAAATCAAACTTCAGTGTTTTCGGCAACACACGTTATCATGTTCCGAAGGCAGCGACGAGATCGTGGATAAAGACAGACCAGAACCTGGATGAACACGCTCAAGAGCATGTTATCGTAAAAGACATATGATCACGTAGTTTAGCTTTCTCGATGATATCAATCACCACTGCACTGACCGATTCCAGCTCAATATTCACACTCGACTGGCAGCAAAAGTAAACAGCCCAGCGCTTCTGAATGTGAAGCGACTTGCTGTCGAGTTCACGTCAAGAATCGTCAAGATGAACGGAAACTCAAATTGAAAGAATCGAAGGATGACAGTAACGCGACAGCGACAGCGACAGTGGATGAGACAAATCCATCGCATGTCGCTATCGCATCGGCTTCACCAGTGTAACCATGACCATCACCTTAATCCTTTATTAGTCTTTAAGCTAACCCATAGTCTGTATATGAGCCTATAGTTTGTATATCGGCTTAACTTAAGCTGGCCCATACTCTGTATATCAGCTTAACTTGCTTAATGTAGTCTAGATACGCCTTAACGCAGAGTTTAGACGAGCCGCGCTTCGCGCGGCTACCCGCGATTCGATTCGAGGGCTGCGTTACATGATGATTGTGAAGCTCGTCTAAACTACGGATGCCCATCAACTCAATCTGCGTTACAAACCCTAAGTAATAATCGCGCTATTTCGGTCCGTAGACTCGGGTTCCAGAGTACTGGACATGCCATGCCATCGCATGGCATCCATGCCATACAAGGATACATGCCATGCCATGACAGCCGAGCGGTTCCGACGCGAAACATAATAAGACCTAGCTTGGTAGCTGCGCTGGACCAATTTTCGTTTGAAAAGGAATTGGTTATTGGGGTTGAACATTTTGTGCTGTTAATCATGATTGACGCCATTGAGGCATATCTGAGGAATCTAAAGAAACGTCAGGAGGAGTTTGTGAGCAGCCAAGCTGAGCAGGCGAACGCGCAATTTGAAGAAACTGTTAAGGACGTTTCCCATGTAATTCAAGAGAATATGTCTACGGTTACGCACACCCTTGAGGATCAAGCTGCGGTCAGCAAGGTAATGAAACCAAGGATGTTGTCTTACACGGCTTGTTTTAGATTTAGATTATAACTTGTCTGCGACATCACGAGTTTTCGCAGGCAGAAGCAGAGAAACTGTTGTCAGAAGGGGAAAAGGTCTATGGCGGTTTTAAAGCTTCCGAGGATGTATTTTTCGCCGAAGTTCGAGGTACGGTTGACTTGCCATCAGTCGCATGAGTGTTTTAGAAAAGGTGTCGTCTTTCACGCCTTCAGCTAGGCGAAACCGAGTGCTTCGCGATGTCTGCTGCCGGGTTGCGCGCCATTCCGCTTAGCGTGCGGTTTTTTGGGGCGTGTGAACCGTGTGGTAGTGATCGAGCAAGGAAAGGTTTGATCGGCGTGAAGACCCTGAATTTCGGTTGAGATAACGGGTGCCGTGACGATTTCATTTACAACAGGTCAACTGCGCTCAGCGTATGCGGTAGCGAATGAAAATCCATACACTGCAGCAGTTGGCGGAACGATTTTTGCAGCTGTTGCTTTTAGCGGTAAGTTCCCTGTCTATCTCGTTTATGTCTTAAATTTTGGCAGTTTCATGTTTATTCTCGCTTGAAATGTGTCGGGACTGATGTTCTGCAGGAACCCGGGGCAGGCTGTATCGTGCTACGATTGGGAAGTTTAGGAGTGAAGAGGTCCGCTTTTCTCGTCGCCGTCTTTGCTCTCGTTACACAAATAGTGCAAACCCCCTCTGCTCTTATCTGTGATTTTTAGTAGCGACAGACCACTAAAAAAACTACGCCTCTCATCTCAACCTGTTTGAGGCCACACACGCGACGTCATACCGTTCTCGCCTCGGCGAGGTAACTTGTCGGATATCTTTGCACAACTCTTCGCAGGTCGGTGGCTTTTGTTGTGGATCCGTGCTTTGAGCTCGAATAGTTTTGGAGCATGAACTCAAACTTGCACCAGCCTCGTGAGTTCGCGATGAAGCAGAGTGTCCTCAATATTGCGACTTTCTATGTGTATGAAGTTTGCTCACGTATGAAGCAACTCCTTTGGATTTACATGAAGATTACGATCTCAGCTCGGGTTGTGCGCTGGTGCCTTCTGCAGGCGATCTTCAGATCGGCCGAGCGCACCGCAGGTTCACTGAAAAGTCAGCTTGCTCAACAAGAGGCGGAGGCGGTAAAAATTCAAGTACGTCAACCATCGTCGTGTTGCACGCTTCAGACCAGTTTCCGAGCATAGGGTTCTAATTCGTAGCGCGGATCTGAACCCCGTCGATAGTTCCGAACGGTGCGCTGGGCGCACAAGGTGGGCTTTTCGGTGGCGTGGGTTCATTTGAGCTCTCTGAGATAACCTCGCCGTTTCCGCGCCGTGATTCCTGAAATTTGCTGTGCGACTGTTGAGCACCAGGAGATGATATCCAAGGCGGAGCAGGACTATGCCGCAGCCAGAGCAAAAGTCAGGCGAGTGGTTTTTCCTCGTTCTCCTTTCAAGCTGTTGTGACGGGGCCTTTCTGTGTTCTCGCATGTATTCGCGTTTTAAGTTTATGTTTTTAAGACTTCGGACAACGGCCTGGGTCAAGCCTTCCAAGCGTAACGAAGACCCCCACCAAATTTGCTCAAGTCGAGCGCTTTCGAGATAATTTCGCTTTCGTGAGATACTGGTCACACACGACTCAATACGCCTGTTTCGCAATGCCAACTAGTTAAGCGAGCTCGTAGGCAGGCTTCTGCAAGCTCCCGAAGGTTGGCACTCGAGAAAACCTGGATCACTGTTGATGTTCGCGAAAGTTTCGTCTGAGCTGCCTCGTTTGTGCATTATTGGAACAGCGCCGCAACATCGCAACTGAAAAGTATGGTGAAGAGCGCAGAGGGGCTTCACAGTGAAGCCGAAGGTGAGCTAGCCCCTTCAGGTCTCCCTCCGCAGTTCATACCTCGTGTTGGGCGCCAGCGTAAGTTTGACAGTGAAGGAAGTGAACTCAAGATGTAAGCACAGTGTCTGATGCAATGTCGACGTCTCGTTACAGGTTTGAGAAGTACTTTGCGCAGCCTTCACAGCAAGCAAGTTTACAAACTGCGATCTGAGGTAAGAACTAGTGCAACGCATGATCTCATCTGCGAGTACTAGAAGCCTAAGGGCGTCAGTTTTGCCGGCGCACGCAGGGGTTCTTCTCCATGCCACAGCGTTGACAGCAGACAAAGGGCTTTTCATCGCATCACTGTTGCCGGCAGACAGATTCTTCACGCCACATGTTTGTTGTGGTATTTTCCAGCACTCCCATTGACAAGAATATGCGGTGCAGGTTGCTACTACTGCCTCAGCGGTTGCCAGGCAGCAAGCCGCCCTTGAGCGCAGGCTGAAGTCGTTGGAATCTCTTTGATGGAGTACGAGTGGGGAATACGTAGAACAGGCAGTATTATGAACTGGTATTTTAGTTAAGCGCACTTCCTTGTGCCTGATACAAGGTTGTGACCCTGTGCGAATATTCTAATAGGAACTGCCCTGAAGGTCGGCTACTGCTGCCTCAGGTGTTGCCAGGCAATGAACCACCCTGATACAGGCATCCAGTGCCCCCGCAAGACTTTCACTCTCCTTATGTTGTTGATATGCAGGACTTTTTTTGATAGATTCTCATGGACTCCCGTGCATTAGTGGGCGTATCTAATGTATGCGATATGCACACAATATCTTATGGACACATGTTACTATGACTTTAATTTGATATCTTGCAACATGGGTACTTCTTCACGAGTTTGCAATAGCTTGGTTGTAGTTTATTGTCATTTTGTTAAACTAGACAGCAATGTTATTAAGGATAAGCATTACTTTAATTATTTTCCAATGTGCTGTCTCCCCGATAGTTTATTGTCTTCAAATGTCAGGCTATACCTGTAGCTATCAACGGATGCATATCACGTGCAGCTGCTGCTGGAACTCTTAAAATTTTTTGAGATATTCATAAATATTGCCATATATTGTAGAGTCTTTGTCATTCTCCTTAAGTCGCGGTCTCATACACAAAAGGTACTTGGTGGCGAGTGTGTTACCTGCGCAGCCAAGTTGTATATTTATTTGCAGGACCAATCAAGGCCGGTCGAAGTGCGAGTATGGCAGTAAGGCAAAAGGGATCGTATAGGGACATGTCCATATACCGTATGTGTCGGGTACATATAGAGACGCTTTGACACATATATGGACATTGATATTGTGTCACAACTATGAACACGCTTAGAAGGGGTCCCTCGGGCACTCCTGAAAGGCCTGTCACACCCCCCATATTCAGTCACGCTACCGCAGCCCATGTCAGACCCCACCGCAGTTGCCCCCATCGCGCCCGTCTCAGCCGACAGCAAACGCCCCAGCCATGACCCCCTTTTTCAGTAATTGTCATTCCCCCCTCAGTCACGGTCCTACCCCAGTTCATTGTCCGCTCGAGCGCCCGGAGCATATCACGTTCATCCTCCTGCTCAGATCGCCCTCCCAGTTTAAATCATGCACGACGCCTCGCCAAGCGCTACATCGACGTCGCCGCGACCAGCCCGTGCCGATCCGCGAGAACCACAGAGCGTCGAGCACGACATCACGCGAAGTGACATCACGACACGACCACACATGACGTCTCGGCAATGCATGACAGGGCAAACGCAAGCGCGCGTCGACACCAAACGCCGCTGTCACTGGGAACCAATGGTCACAGGGCATCCGAAACGACAATGGCATTCACGGACTTTCACTATGCTCGCTTGAGTATTTAGCTAGCTCTGCTTTCGAAAAGAGAGATCCGAACCTTTCAAAACCATTCTGCGATATAGTGATATTTGCCTCTTGTGGCCTAGTATTAAATGCGATATATACATACATATGCTTCGAATCCACATGAGAGCTTTGTCACTAGCAGTTTGTAAGAGTCTGGTTCGGATCCCCAGAGTGCTGGCACGCCGCTCTGACGTATGTGCGAAGTCGTGCCGTTGCACTTGTTTTGTCTGTGAATTGCCCCCGTGTTGCTCGCTTGCCTTTCTGCGTTGCATGCTTTTACCTGAGCCTGAATCTACAGTCTGCGAGTACAAGTTAGTCCCGTGCCCGTTTTGCGAATCTACGAGCCGGCACGGCCGAAGCGCGTTGCCGCCAGGCATGTTTTACGTGGCATAGCAGTAGAAACGCATGTCGCAGTTCCGCAGCGCTGGAGATCCTCTGCTGTCCGAAAACGTTCACGAATTCACAACACGATCGCGAATTCCCACAGAGGGGCATTTTTCCCTTTGAGCGCCTAGCGGCGAGATAGCCCGAAGCTGCGTTTGTCATAAATTCACACCCGCGACGGCGCACCGTCTCAGGCACTCTCAGCGGTATTCACGCGTGTGCACGATGCGCCCGGCCTTTTTGTGCCATATTTTGTACCATTTGCTATGCGAATTCGAAACTCGCAGGGCTTGCTTGCCGAATATGCTCAAACCGGCATATGTGACCGGCGTTTGGGGATGCACAACCGTAGCCGCGCCAACTCGAGCCGTGACACCTGACTTTTGCTGTTTGACGAGGTTGTAGCCGCACCCATGTTTTTCCCACAGTTTGTATGATGTTAACCTTTGTGAATTCGACTTGCGCAGGCTGTGGCAACGTTGAATTCCCCGAACGGACCTGTGTGGCAGGTTGTGGGAATTCACGGCTTACGGCGCGCCAGCTCGAGTCCAAACACCTGACTGCAACCTTTTGACAGCATTGCAGCCGAATGTTTTTCCCTTCAGTCTTCATTGTGTTTGTATGTGTGAATTCGACCCTTGTGGGCGTTGGCAGCGGTGAATTCCCCGACGGGCCTGTATGACAGGTTGTGGGAATTCATGGTTGGCG
>LGRX02011375.1:0-60926 GCA_001247695.2 Cymbomonas tetramitiformis
GAGCTGCTGGAGATATTCCTTACGGGATTGATACCGGAGATAAGGAGGAAGGTCTTCCTTATAGCCGAGAGGAAGGGCGCTTCGGTTCTGACTCTGAGCCGGACGGCCAGTAAAGGCCGCCACGAACTCCTGACTTGGGCCATAGAGGCTGAGCGGGAGTTGCGGCAGAGCCAGGATAAGACGAGCCGCTCGGTCCCGCTGCTGGCCCACGTAGATGTCACGGAGGAGCTGCTAGCCATGGCGACATCCGCTGGCGCTCCGACACCCACAGGGCAACGACGCGGCTCCCCAGAGTACGAGGGCTGCCGTCTGTGCAAGAGCATGGACCATTATGCCCGCGACTGTCCGCAGGCGAGCCAGCGCCCGAAGGAGTGGGCCAAGTGCCTCCTGGAGGACACCCTGGCGTTGATAGGGGACGAGTCGGTGGAGGAAGCTTTGGCTGCCATCGGTTTGGATTTTGTCCAGGAGGACGCTCCCCAGCCCGGGGCGTCCTCCCCGCAGTAAAGGGCGCGGGCCCCGTCACTGCGGGGTCAGGGGGACAAAAGGGCCCCGCGCCGGCGTCCACGGCGATGCAGGTGCTGCATGATAGGTGGAGAAGGTGTGGGAGACACCTTAGTGGCAGCGCCAGGCGCCACCTCAAGAGCCAGAGTCGAGTCGAGAGGTATGAGCAGGAAGGTTTAGACATGCTAGCCGCCACCCGGACGGAAAGCCCAGAGCCTCCTGAGCGGGAACAGGTCGAGCAGCGCGTCTAAAGAGAGCAGGCAGACTTCTGGAAGTCCGCCAGAACCCCAGCAACCGCCTCAGTTCCGCGTCCCGAGGAGCCGTGGGAGCTGCTCTGTTGGATCACCGGTGCGGACACCCGGGGTAAAAACCGGTCGAGCCACACAGTTGAGCCACGGGCAGTCTACCAACAGCACCTGGAGAACCAGGGGTCGGATGTTGCGAGAGTTCGCGGGCACTGGAAGTTCAGAGCTCGGCGTTTACCCCCCAGAGTTAGGAAAGCCTTTCAGGCCCAGCAGCCAAGTGCTCGCCTGCGTTCCGCCATCAGGGCGCTAGAAAGGTATCTAAAGCTGGAAGAGTCGGAGGTCCGGCCGGTCAAGTCCCTTGCGCTTTGGAGGGCAGGGCAAAGGCGGATGAGCCAGAAGCTTGGACCCACGACTAGTAAGCCCCAGTTGAATCGAGAAGAGTTAGATAAGCGCTTGAAGCGGCTCGTCAGGGTGCGCGAGTTCAATCGCCGACGCAAAGCCATCTTGGATCAGGAGTTCGGACGGTTTGTTCGCGTTGCCAAGCCCAAGCCTGCCGAGGGAGAAGAACTCTCACCACCAGAGAGAACTTCAAAGCCCAGTCGGCCGTGGTTGACCCGAAGCAGGGCTCGCCAGGCTTTGGGCCCGAAACGCAGACCATGGCTGACTCCTGAAGACAAGGCGCTTCGAACCGCTCGATTGCAGCGCAGGTACGAGTTGGAGGGTAGGGACCCGGCTTCTACCTCAACAGAACGCCATGCGGACTTCAACGCCTTCGTAAAGGAGGAGTTGGAAAGGGAGAATAGGGAACTTCAGCAAGACAATGAGCTGATGCACCGGGACGAGCAAGTCAGAAAGCACATAGCAGCTAAACTGGCTGCAGCGTCAGTCCAAGTCGCGGTGTCCCCCCCAGACTTCCCAGAGCGCAGCGCAGTTCAGAAAGCAGTCGCCATCGGCCTGCTAGCGGACGCGTGTACTTACTGCCTCCCGGACTGTGACTCCGACGCAGAAACGTCAGTCACCCGCCTGGACTGCATAATGCAGGACGGCGATATCAGTCCGAGCTGGTGTGAGTCCCTGGCAGCGGTGTCCTCGATGGGAGCGCGCCCGAGGAGTTTCGACAGGCACAGTCGCACACCGACGTTGTTGCTGTTTTGGGCCTGGATTGCGGGCGTCAGAGTCAAGGTGTTAGTGGATTCGGGAGCATCCACCAATATCATCGCAAAGAGCACACTGCAGAGGCTCTCCGGCGTCAAGCCGGTGCGCCACGAGCAAGCCATGCGGGTTCGAGTGGCTGACGGCACCACATATGATGCTAATTCCTGCATCAGGCCCAAGCTCCTTGCTGAGACGTCGAAGGGGTCTTTCGGCCAGCAGGTTGAGCTTCGGGTAATGCCCCTCGACCTCAAGGTGGATGTCATCCTGGGAGGTCCTTGGCTGGCGAACCTTTCCCCGGTTACGCTGGATTATAAGAACTGGGGTTCGGTCCGGTTCACCAAGGGCAGGGAAGAGGTCGTCATCACCGGCTGTTCGCCGGGGTCCCCGGACCCCAGTCGGTCCAAGGACACGGCAATGGCACTGGTACAGGGAGTCCTTTTGAGCCAACGTCGAGCTCGCCGGGACCTGCGGACCCTCCGAAACAGAGAGGAGCAGGCTTTCGTCGTCTACCTCGGCCCCGATGGGACTTTTGGCGCGTTGGCCTGCAACAAGGGGAGGGGGGAGACTCCGACGAAGATTCCCCCAACGATGTTGTAGCAGGCCTAGCGTCAGAACCCTCCTCCGGGTCCGAGGATAGTGAAGTCAGCGTGCGTCCCAGCGCAACGGTGCCGGACGGAGCTGAGGAGTCTGAGGGGCCGGGAGGGTTGGGCTCGGACAGTTCCGAGTCCGGCTATAGTGACGTGGAAGGAGCGTGTCATTTGCAGAGAGTAGGGGCGGTGGTCGAGGATATTAGGCCACAGGGATTTGCGAGCACGGTCGACGAGGCCGGGGATCACCCTGACCCTCTCAGCTTTTTCGCTAGCAAACAGGAGGCGAACGGAGCATTTGCGTTGCTTCCGCCAGCGGTGCGTAGGCAGGCAATAGAGGATCACGCGGCCGGGAAGCCACCCACCTGGCACGCGCAGGCAGCCGCGGCGCTCCAGCAGGGCCGGGGTCTGGTCGCGGAGCGACGACCCCGAGCACGGCGTAAGCGAGTGCGTTGGCGTGACCAGGTCGCAGCAGTCGGTCAGCCTGGTGCTGAAAGTGGCCCCTCCACCGAGCAGCCGCCGGGACCAAAAGTCCCCACTGTCCCGAGTCCCCAGAGTCAGAAGTCGCGAGCCTCGGCACCAGTCGTGCCGCCAGACACTACCCGCCGCCAGCTCCGCAGACCACAGACCCGCCGGTACCGGCCGCCCCGCCAAGTACTACCTCGCCGCCAGCCCCACAGACTGCTCAGGCCTCCCCGGAACCGCCGGAGGACCAGATAGACGAGACGGTGTCGCCGGAAATCTGGCAGCAGCTTAGGGACCTGGAAAAGGAGTTCGCAGATGTCATTTGCACAGAGCTGCCGGAATCAGTCCAGTCAAGGGAATTCAAGTCCGGCATCCGGCTCAGGCCAGATTGGAGTGGGAACGCCTTGCACCGGCGAGGGTACAAGCTGTCGCAGGAGGAGTTGCGGCAACTCCGGCAACAGCTAGATGAGCTCTTAGCCAAAGGGTACATACGACCCTCGGCCTCTCCGTGGGGCTGCCCTGTGCTGATGGTCCCCAAGCCGAGTAATCCCAAGGAGTTGCGTCTAGTCATTGACTACAGACAGATCAATGAGATCACAGTCAAGGACAAGTACCCCCTCCCGGATGTCCAGAGTCTCTTAGATGATCTACAAGGGGCTACCGTCTTCTCTACGATGGATGCCCTTTGGGGATTTTGGCAGGTCCCTATGAAAGCAGAGGACGTGGAGAAAACCGCAATGACTACGCACTTTGGAGCGTACGAGTGGTTGGTCATGCCTATGGGATTGTCAAACTCCCCAAGTACCTGGCAAAGGATGATGCAACAGTACCTCGGGCACCTACCCTTTTGCAGAGTATTTGTAGATGACATCATGATTTTCTCGGCTGAGGTTCCGGGTAAGAGCGCCCATGAGGTACACCTCGACCACCTCCGCCAGGTCCTGGAGGCATGTCGAAAGAATTCCGTCTACCTCAAAAAGTCGAAAGTCAAATTGTGCAAGCGATCAGTCCGGTCCCTAGGGCATGTGGTGGATCGGGATGGATGTCGTCCACAGCAGGATAAGGTTGCGTCGGTACGCGATTGGCCAGACTTAGAAACTGTCACACACGTGCGACAGTTTCTGGGCATGTGTGGCTTCTACCGGAGGTACATCCAGAACTTCGCAGATATCGCGTACCCGTTGACCCGCCTCACCAAATCCGGCGTGGACTGGACCTGGGGCGAGAATGAAAAGGCAGCATTTAAACAGCTAAAAACTGCCTTGATCTCCTCCCCAGCCTTGGCCCTACCCGATCAAAAGGGTGCAGCAGACGGTTCCAGACCCTTCTTTGTGCAGACAGATGCCAGTGGAGTAGCACTAGGGGGTGTACTCATGCAGGATCAGGGACGAGGCTTACAGCCCTTGGCCTTTGAAAGCCGGCAGTTCTCCAGCGCAGAGCAGAACTATCACGCTGGGGAACGGGAGCTTTGTGCCATCCATCACTGCACCACGGTCACCTGGAGACATTATCTGATTTTCACATCATTTAAGCTCATGGGAGACCATAAACCCCTTCAGTGGCTCTTCGCCCCAGCTAGGGAGCTCAGCCGACGTCAGGCTCGCTGGTACGAGGACCTGGTAGAGGTAGGAGTCCATCAGATGGAGCACGTGCCAGGGCGCTGTTTAGTAGTACCAGACGCGCAGTCCCGGCGACCAGACTATCAGGAAATGTCAGCCAGAGAAGGGTTGAAGGAAAAAGGGATTGTGGATCGCGCCACGGATGGGCCCAGAGACTCCGCACCGATAGGCAAGGGGTCCGAAGAGGACGAAGATCCTACCTCTGTCCTCGGGGCAGTGGATCGCACCACCGATGGATCTGATGGACCCGAGTACTCTGAGCCGAAAGGCAAGAGATGCGAAGGGGACGAGGATCCCACATCTGTCTTAGGCGCCACCTTCGAGTATAGTGATTCCGAGGACGAGTCCTTCCCTCCCACCAGTCCAGCACCGGTCATTGGTGAGCTCACCCATCTGAATGGGCTCACGTGGGTAGAGTCGCCGGCCCTTTGGCTGGACGCAGCTGCCACCCTAGCAGTAGGCGAGAAATCCTTGAGGGATGCCGAATCGCTAGCAGTCATGACCAGAGCAGACCGAGCTAGGGAACAGGCCACAGCAGAAGTCCAGAGTCACCCGAAGTTCCCCCACCCTGAGGCCCAGAGTCATCCAAAGGCAGCCGGAAAGGTACCTGAGCCCGTTAAGCCCCCAGAAAGTAGCTCCCACTACGACCAGGTCGTAGATCGCCAGGACTGGAAGCTGATCAGGGAGCGCTTTGAGGAGATAGCGGCCCAGTACGGGGTGTTTGACGTTGACGCGTGTTGCGACTCCATGGGCGTTAACCGGCAGGTTGACACCTATTGGACCGATTGCTTGAAGGAAAAGTGGCGCGGGAAACACGTTTGGTGCAACCCCCCTTACACGAAGGATTCAGACTTGATAGAAAGAATTCTTCGGCATTTCCTTGCTGAGTGGCGCGCCGATCCGGAAAACACCTCGGCGATGTTCCTTCTGCCAGACTATGACGCCCCCTGGAGGCGGTTGATTCACCCCAAGTATGGGCTTCATCCGGTCAAAGTCTTTGACACGAAGGACGAAAAAGGTCGTCCCAACCACCTCTTCGAGTCCCCTGATGGAGGTCGACCCCCGCTGCGCTGGCCGGTCCTTCTGGTGTGGGCCCCAGCAGCCAGCAGGGCAAAGCCCCGAGCGCCGCCTGCGCGAAAGGACAGTGAGGCAGAACCCGACGAGCCTTTAGTCACTACAGGGGTTGCAGCAAGAGCCAGGGCAGCATCAGGCCCACTGAAGGCTGATGAGTTCGTCCGCGCCTTGCAAGCGGAATACGAACGCAGCCAGTACCTCAGCTCGTTGAAGGAGGAACTGATCGCAGCCCCACATCAGAGGACAGACACATTTCGCATGGTAGACGACATGATATGGCGAGTGGCAGAAGGGCGGTATCAGCTAGTGCTAGCTCAGGATTCCCCCCTCAGAGAGCTGGTGATGCGCGAAGCACACGAGTCCCCAGCAGCAGGGCACACAGGAAGGGATAAGACACTGGACAGAGTATCCCGTCGCTTTTGGTGGCCACGCATGAGCAAGGATGTCACCGACTGGTGCAAATCCTGCGTCGTGTGCCAACAGACCCGGCCACGCAACGGGTATCCAGACGGTCAGCTTAACCCCCTGCAAGTCCCAGTAAGACTGTGGCAAGTGGTTAGTATCGACTTCGTCACTGGGCTGCCCCGCACAGAGCGAGGGTACGACGCGTTTGCTACCTTCACGGACAAGTTGTCCAAGATGGTGCACGTAGTCCCCATGCTTTACGCTGACAGCTCAGCTGCACAGATCGCGCGCATGTATTTCGACCAAGTGTGGCGTTTGCACGGCGCTCCCATGAAGATCGTCTGTGATCGGGACTCCCGCTTCAGGGATGAGATGCATCTCGAGCTACATCGGTTGATGGGAGTCCAGGTTGCCTCTACCACGCCGTACCACCCACAAGGTGATGGGCAGGCAGAGCACACAAACCACACGGTCGAACGCATGTTGCGCGCGTATGTCGACGCCAACCAGCACGATTGGGATTTATGGTGTACCCCGGTCGAGTACGCCATTAATGACTCTCGTTCCGCCGTCACGGGATTCACCCCTTTTGAACTGACGTATGGTCACGCTCCGGCCTCTCAGCTGGACTTCTTCGTGGAGGCAGCACTTGCATCACGGAGAGGCCGAGCTAAGGGGGGGAGGGGCGCAGCAGTAAAAAAGGGTACAGCCCACGAGACAGCCCGCCAGTTTGTTCGCCAGTTGCAGCTCGCTAGGGAGAAGCTGCTCTTAGCTCAGCAGCAACAGATCGCCCAGTACGACGCGCGTCACAGGTCCAGGAGTTACGCAGTAGGCGATGAGGTTTGGGTGGATGCCACGCACCTCACCCAGCCGGGCGACCGCGGGTTGCACAAGAAATTGCTTAAGAAGCGCCTTGGGCCCCTTCGGGTGCTGGAAGTCTTTCACAGCGACAGGCAGATGGCCCTTCCCGCGAGCGATAGAGGCGCACCGTCGGCCTATAGGTTGCAGACGCCTAAGCAGTGGAAAGTGCACGATGTGTTTACCGTGGACCGGCTTTCGCCAGTAGAGTCGGGCAGCCGCTTCGTTGAGAGAGCTAAGGAGATTCCCCCTCCTCCGTTGGACGTCAGCGGGCGCAAGGAAACCCACGTCGAGAGGGTGGAGCGTTCGCGCACGCGCCAGCGCCAGGGCAGGAGGTGGACAGAGTACCTGGTCAAGTGGACAGGAATGCCCCGCAGTGAGAACGAGTGGAAGACCCGAGAGGATCTGGAGTGGGACGGAGCCGGCAGGCCCGGTGTTCCCAACCGAGCGTTGTTGGAGTTTGAGAGGATCGAGGCTAAGAGAGTGGAGCGAGAGAAGCTTAGGGTCCGTAAGAGACGCGACGAGTCCGCGGTATGGACCACGCTATCGGAGGAGCTCAAGGTAGACGGAGCAATGCCATGGGTGCCAGAGGAGAGGTTTGATGAGGAAGTAGGAACTTTCGCGAGAGTATCTGCTCAGAGCACCCTGCCGCCAGTCAACGGAGCCGCAGCACTTGAGAAGGAGCCAGTCGGCCAGTCTAAGATTCTTGTATTGTTTTGTGGGACCGGGTCAGTCGAGAGGCAGTTCACTAAGCAATTTCCCAACAGCGAAGTAGTTGCCGTAGACATTCAGCCCAAGTGGGCCCCACACATTGCGAGGATATCATGCGATGGGACTACCGACAGTTCAGACCAGGACACTTCGACGTAGTCTGGGCTAGCCCACCTTGCACAGAGTACAGCCAAGCGAAGACGGTAGGCATCCGAGATTTGCGTGCTGCGGACAGGCGAGTTCGTAGGACATTGGAGATCATCCGGTACTTGAGGCCCGAAGCATACTTCATTGAGAACCCGAGGGGAAGAGAGCCCCACGGGTTGCACACGCGTCGCTGCATGAGCAATCTACCAGCTCCGCACCTCGTCACGTACTGCAAATACGGGACCGCATACAGGAAGCCCACGCACATCTGGACCAACGTTCCGTTGCGCACACCCTTGCGAGTGTGCGATTCCGATACGCCTTGCGAGTTCTTCCGGCAGCACGGTAGGCACGAGAAAGTAGCGCAAGGAGGGCGCGCGATGAGAGCCGGAGGTGTGTTCGCGAAGGGCATGGGAGCGCGAGAGAATTTGTATGGGATTCCGTCAGCACTGTTAAAACAGCTTTTCCACAACCTGACCCTACATGAAGAGGTGCATGCGTTCCTGTCTGAACTGCTTGTCAGGGAGGATCTGAGCGAGATGAGCGTTTTAGTCCAGTCAGCTGTTGTTGAGAGTGACCCGCCCGAGTTTGAGCCGGAACCGATAGCGTTAGCGGGAGTGCGAGCTGAGGTGACGATCATACCTGAGGGCGGATGGGAATCTAACGCGAGTGGTCTTAGCGATTGAGAGCGTTGGGGAGCGTCGGGAAGAGCGGTGGCTCCAGCCTTGGCGAGACCAGGCGGCAGGTGAGAACCTGGGTAATCCATCCGAGAGAGCAGTGGCTCTAGCCTCGGCACAGCCAGGCAACAGGTGGAAATCTGTATAATCCATTTGAGCAGTGGCTCTAAGCCTTGGTATGACCAAGCGGCAGGTGAGAACCTGGGTAATCTATCCAAGCGAGCAGTGGCTCTAGCCTCGGCGCGACCAGGCAACAGGTGGAAATCTGTATAATCCATTTCACGAGAGCATTGGCTCCGGACCTGGCACGACCGGGCAGCAGTTGGAGATCTGGGTAAAAGCTCTAGCACTCCGAGGAGGCGGTGAAGGTTTAAAACCTTTCCTCCGGGCCGGCATCCCGAGAACTGTCAGGTAATTGGCAAACCTATTGTCATCCCCTGTAAGTGTACCGTGTTGGGAGGTTTAAAACCTTGAGCGTGGTAATGGATGTGAGACCTTGAGCCTTGGGGGAGCCTGGTAGTGCAGATGGCAGACCGGTGAGAGGCCGACCCTTGTGCTTAAGAGGTCGATCTCCTTATTGCGGTGTGTCTTGGGAAGTGTAATGTCATCCCAGACAACAGGCGGCTGAGACCTGTATAATCATCCTGAGCAACAGTAGAAGATCTGTATAAAAACTTTACTGGTCCGACGTGGTCAGCGTGGACGTGACCTTCCCTAAGGGGGGGGGGAGTTGTGCTAGGAGGCAAGCACAAGAGCAAGAAAAACGGCTAAGTATAAAACGCAGGAGTACTCAGTACGGAGTACAGTAGGACCGATCAGAATGATGTTGATGTGAGGTGCCTAGACTGTTGTACGGAGTACTCAGTACAGTTGAGTTATGGAAAGAGTTCCTGAATGTATAAGAACTCTAAGTGTAACCCGTTTCGGGGAGATGAACTGAACTGTGAATTGTAACATAAAAAGTAAGAGCCGTAACTGCTGTATATTGTGTATTGAAAGCATGCACTTGAAAGCAAAAGCATAACTAATAAGATTTACGAAACCGAAGTCTTTTAGTTGACCAAGCGTACTCATACCTCGTGCGGTCGTTTAATAAGTGTAGATAGTATAAGTCCGAAACCGTAAAGAAGAGAAGAAGTCAAGGTGTAGACTCCTACAGAATGTGCTCGCTTCGGCTGCTCGCGTCCGAGTCAGAACCGGACCTGTGGGCGGCCCTCCGCCTGTGCTCAGCCCGTGCCTGCGTGCTTCGGCTGCCTCTGGACCCCGTGCTGGTGCGGCTGACGTCCGTGCCGGAGTCGGGGTCGGAGTGATCAGGTGCATGGCTTAGACCTGGGAGGTGCCTACCATGTGTCGCAGGGCCCGAGGATACTCTTCGGGAACGCCGGCGCCGGCGGGTCTCTGAGGTTGCTGCCACCGCGGGGAGGTGACGCACCAAGAGCTGGGTCCCGCCCGAGACGCTCTGCTGAGCTCCGCTGTCAAGGGGTACCTGCAGAGGGTCTGGCAGGGCTGCGGCGCCGATACTGATGAAGTGCTGCAGCGATGAGAGATCCGCACCAGAGTCATGAAGCGCGGAGGTAGCTGGTACCAGCTGATGGGGCTGCTGTGGTCGATGCTGTGGCTGTTGTTGCGGCTGCGGCTGCTGTTGCTGCTGCTGCTGCTGCTGTTGCTGCTGTAACTGCTGTTGCTGGAACTGCTGCTGCTGTAACTAACTGCTGCTGCATCGGTTCCAGTGGCTGCTGCTGAAGCCACTGCTGTTGTTGCTGCTGGTACGCGAGCCACTGCTGCTGTTGCTGCAGCTGTTGTTGGAATGGTGTGGGATATGAGCCCATGGGGTGGTGGGTTCCCAGTGTGAACGGCACTGGTGACACTCCCCCAGCGAGGGGCGCTGATTGGGGCAGTACCCAATTGACGCCGTTCCATACAGCCTGTGCGGGGGTGCCATCCGGCATGGTATATGGGCGGGGCACCGCAGTGTAGGGCATGGTGGTGCCTGGATGTGGAAGGGGGTGAGCGGAAGCGTATGCGGTGGGAGATGGGAAGGTGATGGGGGAGAAGAGTGGGTGGTGTAACGGCTCTGCGCTGACACCCATGCTGGGAAAGGATTCTGATGTCTGCTGTGACATTCTGACTGCTGAGCTGGTTGAGTTCACAGACTGACCACAGGTGAGCAAAAGTAGTGAGTGCTCGCCTTTTTATTTAGTCAGACTCGTCCTCGTCGATGTCACTCTCTGGGGGCGAAGGAGGAGGAGAAGGAGCGGAGCTTCCGGGTGGAGATGGGGGAACGCCTTCGATCACGTGTATTAGGAATGCACCAGGGGGCGCGGGAAAGATTGCTAGGTCTTGAGTGTGCGGGTAGTGGAAGTGGTAGTTCCCCTGGTGGTGCCACACGTAGTCGTGAGCCGCTGGTGGGATCGCCAGTGTGACTCTGTCCAGGCGTTCAGTCGCTGTTCTCCTCTTCGTCGTCAGAGGAAGAAGGGGAAGGAGGGCCGCTCTGCCAGAAAGCGCCTGTTGGTGGGTAGGTAGGGTCTGGAGGGAATACCCACTTAATAGGTCCTTGCTTCCACCACGCTCTTCTGTATTTGTCTGGATCTGGAGGTACTGCCATACACCAGCGAACTCAAAATTTGGCCAGGGCTCCGCGACACGATTTTTGAGTGCCTAGGTGCGCGGGCAAGAGTCAAGCAGCAGCGAAAGGAAGGGTGTCAGGTCCAATACAGGGGTCCAGTAAGGTCCCAGACGATATTTATGCTCCGTAGGTCCCAAAATGCTCCAGTCATGCGAAAAATTGCGTACGCTGTTGACCTGGTGATGGGATTTCTTTATCAATTTCTTTAACTTCGTCATTTATAGCTGAATCTCTTTCTTGTTGACTACTCTCAATACGTGCTACAGTCTGCTGATCTCTTTCTTCTTGTGTCATTGTCATCATAGAATTGGGTATGGTTGTATCAATACCACTGCTATAGTCCTGAATATCTCTCACTAATGGCCCCGTTCTTATGATTGAATCTCTCAAAGTATTGTAGAATACCGCACTGTTTTGTGACGGCATCGTTATCACGTAGTTGTTTTTAGCGAGTTTACCACATCCTCGGAACAGAGTGTCGGAACTTGATCCACTGGAAATTCCCATCATTTCCATACAGATTCTACGTCCGACCTCATCGGTCAATATTGTTCTCATTAAAGTAATATAGAAAAAAAGTTTATTTACTACTGCTTGGTCCGGGATTGTGATTGCCTGGTGTGTGGTTATTGGGGCGACAATCGTTATACGGCCAAATCGACGCAGTTGACTTTTTGATTTGCAATATCAAGTGCCCCAAGGGCCCTTCCTTTCGGAGCTTTAGGTTTGAAACCGCAATATATATATGGTTTGGTCATTTGTATACATTACGATTTTCTTTTTTTCAACAACTTAATTTCAGGGTCAGGTATATCAACGAACTCATCCTCTTCCGATCTGTCATAGAATATCAACTGATACTTACGTTTACTTTTCCTTGATCGATTGAGCTTAAGATATCCTTTCAAAGTCGTTTGATAGTTTGGCGATCTCTTATCGCTAATGAACACATTAACTTCATAGTTGTCATAGTTTCTAGATGTCTTGGAAGCAGTATTTCCTTCAATACCCTCTTTCTTCAACGCACGCTCAGATTTTGCGGCCTGCTTGTTTTCACTGTCAGTCTTGGTGCCACGAGTCTCTTTGGATGGTTTGAAAACCGGCCCTTGTACTTCCTTAAGTTCACGCGGCTTATATTGTCGGCTTAAGGTATCACCGTCACCGTCCTCTATCACGAAAGACAATCCCTTTCTACTTCGGACCTTATACACCTGCGTAGACCATGTTTGGCTCTCTTTGTCAAACGTCTTCTTAGTCACACGTAATCGCACCCGATCGCCTGGTTTAATGTCTAACTTCTGTAAGAGTTTGGCAGTTTGATTGCGTTTCAACAAGACACTTCTAATAGCACGATTCTTATTCATGTCATCAGGAGGGGTATCATTGATATTACCTTGGTTTGCCGTTTCATTATAGTCTTCAACGATTGAGTCCAAATAGTCAACCCAATTATTTCTACCGGTTCTCGCCTCGTTAAAATTAAATCTTCGTTTCAAAGTTTTGTTGAATCTTTCAATTTTACCTTGCCGAGTGTGGTCCTCTTTTTGAGACGTGTAATGTTTGATACCCTTCTCTTTCAACAATGCTTGAACTGGTGTGTTCGTGAACTCGCTACCTAAGTCGGTACTTAGTGTATCCATTTTGGCTTCCTTTATCAATCGTCTCATAGCAGGTACTATACCCTCGACATCCTCCGATCGTTTATTGTTCTTGTCTCTGACGGTTTTGGATTTCAAAGCAATTGCATACGCTTTGTTAGTATTAACGTTAACCGCAGTCAGAATCACGGCATATCTTTTGTTCACCGACTTGTCTTTGGGTATGAAGGCCAGGTCGGCTTGTATAGAGACCTTATCGACTGGCCCATAGGTCGGAAAGTAATCTTTACGAGATACCCTTTTGGGTTGTGATAATACGTGTGATGTTTGTGTTTTGGAAAGTGCAGATTTGACCTGAGATTCTGTGACCTTAAAGCCCTGTGCCTTAAGTTTCTTTGTAAATGCAGAAGCACTACTCATTCTGTGCCAGGAGGCACGACGTACCTGCTGAGACACCCATAGTAGGGGGGTCTGATTTCGATGAGAATAAGAGTAGCGAACTATTAGGGAAATTAGTGAGTGGATGTGACATTGCCTGAGCGAACAATTGGGGAAAATAAGCTGTGAGCTCAGAGGAGAGAATAAAGAGAGGCAACAGAGTTGGTCTCTCAGACTTGGACAGCAAATGATATAACTCTTGCTGTCTGGGTTTATGTTAAATAGTATATCTGAATATATGATATGATTCCTCAAGATAATAGAGGATAATAGTTTACTCCTGGGAATTTCCCTGGGAAAATTTGGTATCTTAGGCGTGTGAGCGTCTTTTTAGCTCGCTCTAGCTCGCGCATGCACACTACGGACCTGCGGTTAAAACAACTTTCAACCTTCATTGACGCTTCGAGTATGTTCTGTGGGCGAATTACGGTGCTGTTTGCAGCTTTTGCGGGTTAGCGTCCTTGAGGCGGGACCGTATTTGGCTGCGCATGCACACGTTTTTGGCCTATTTTTGGCTCGCTCGCGCTCGCTATTCTGATATTTGGACTCGTTCGCCGGTGCATGCACAGCCAATATTCGTGAGATATGCTTTGGTGGTATTCAAATAATTGTTTCAAAGTCACAAGCGCACTTGCGTGTAATTTCTCAGCTGCGACGGCTGTATTTGGCTGTTTTGTGCGTGCATCGACCGGTTATTTTGGCCTTTTATGCTGTGCATCGACAAAGTGAACTCTATGTACCGGTGCTGGATGGCCTTGTGGACGGTTCGGAATGGGGTTGGGTATTATTTTTGATACGGCAGAATATTAATTGCGTGCCGTTTTCTTGCCCAAGCTGCGATATTTCGACCTTTGGACGTGCATCTACAGCGTTTTTGGCGTATTTTGGGTGCATCGGCAAGCGCAAACTCGGTGGTGAAGTATTTCGGGGGGGAGAGAAGCTTTCCGACCTTTTAGGTGAATTTCTTATGGCAGTTTTACATAAATTCTGACCTCAAACACACTAGAATTCGGTTCGGAATAGCCTCTTTTTTATGAAATACTTGCTGTGGATCCACTCCCACCATACTTAAGCAGCCACCATACTTAAGCAAGGAAAGTGCATGGACCTTCTTAGCTTATATCCTGGCTTCCAACAACTTTTGCACGACTTTTATGGGTTATCTACAATTTTTCAAGCCCTCACCAACCCATACAACAGCCTCAAACAGCTTCTTTCTTCAAAAAAGATGTGTGCATTCACTCCTTTTTGGTCCATCAACAAGGAGTTTTGAGAGTGGATCGACTCCCTAGACTTCAATATTGGGCTTTAGACAGTGTTCTTACTTTATTGCAACAAGTATGGATATTGTTTATTGGTCTTAAACAGTTCCCACCGTTCTACAGCCCTATGGTGCTTCTTTTGGCTGGTGCATATGCCCTTTTCAGCCCCAAACTAGCCCTTTTTGGCTCTTAGCAGACTGGCAAATGGTGATTTCTGGATAGTATCTCTGGTTTACCCTCAATATATGAACTTTGCTGGAATATTTCTGGAGTATATGAAGTTCGGCAACCTTCTGGGACCTTGCTGAGTTTTTTTGGTTGCAGCATCTTGACCTCAGCCCATACTTAGGCACTTAAAATCTGTGTCGCGGAGCCCTGGCGAAATTTTGAGAAAATGGACAAAAATGCAGCGAGGACTACTTTGACACCACTAGAGAGCCCCTTTCAACATTATTCTCAACTCCAATAGTGGTGCCAGCGACCTCAGCTGCAGGCAGCAAGTGTACAGTACAGCCCTTTTCTGGACTCCTTACCACTGTGTCTACTTTTATTCCCTGTTGAATAAAAGTAGACATTTTTCATCGATTTTTTGAACTTCGTGGAACCGGCTGCAACTCTTGGCAGATATATAGTGCTGAGGTAATATATATCTAACTGGAGAGATAACCCCTGAGTTAAGGGTTACGGAATCAGAACGATAAAGTGTGATAGATAAATCAGAGGCATACATAAATACCTAACGGGTGTTTCCCGTCTACTGGTGACGGTCACCCAGCCTACCATAGGAAGTGACATGTGACAGTTTTGAGTGTCACAGTGTCAAATCCAGCACACCACCTAGGGTGGTGACCGGAGCTAGTAGTGAAACGAAGCAACAAACTCCCTACTCAACTTCAGGAGGAAACTGTAGCACAACTGGGGGCCTGTACTCTTGGTCAGGGCGGTCCCAGTTCACAGCAAAGATTGTCAGATACTGCTGTTAATTGCCAAAACCCTAAACACAGCTCAAATCCAGAGAGCTCTTCTGCACATCTAGGAAGCTATACTATAGCTAATCTCTAGGCAGGCACGGTGTGATCTGTCTCAGCCACTGGAGGTCTTCGGAGCTGGCGGTCCGGCTCGTAGCGGCGTGAGGGTGAAGTAGTTGCCGGCCCCCGGGGCCGGTGGTGAATCATTCGTAGAAGAAATTGTTGAATTCTCGATCACAGGAGGCTGCACTGCACCGGGGTGCTGCCAAGTGCTGCCCGACGGCGGGGCCTCGTCATCCGAAGACGACGCCGGCGACAGTGGAGGACCGTCCTCAAACAGCTCGGCAGGCGGCGGCGGCCCGGGATGCCACGGCATTGGAGCCATATAGAGGCCCTGCCGTCTCTGCTCCCGCCGTTGGCGACGAGGCGGAATAGCACACGGCATGTCATGAATCACGTCAGCTGGCGAAGCCTCCGCAGCCGGGACTGCCGAGTCAGTCCACGTAGCACCACCGACCGGTGGACCCGTGCACGTGCGCGCACCGGCACCACCGACACCGGCAACGGCGTGCGGTGCGGCGGTGGCACAAATTATAAAGAGTGCGCACACTAAGGAGGAAGTGAGGAGAGACCTCGCGAACCTCGGAATGCCGTTCCCGCAGCCGTACCGTGGCCGCGGCGGTGTCACCGAGGCATCTTCGTCGTCATCGTCGCTCGTGGCGTAAGTCGCGGGCTTGTAGTCGATCACGCGTTCCGGCCCCTCAACCGCGGAGAGCAAATTCATGCTCGGGGCCGGCTCATCGGGCACCAACGCAATCCCCGTGCTCTCAATGAAGTCGGCAAACGTGCGGGTGACAGGAGGGCAGAAGGGGTTCGGCGGACCGGTCCACTCCTCCTCGGACTCAACCGACGCGGGCGGGGAGTGCGCGGCCGGCTCCGACACCACCGGCAAGTCGGCAGTGAAGGTGTTGATGTTGAATGTGGAAGCCCCAGCCGCGTGCGCCATCTCAGAGAACTCGGCGACGGCGGACACGAGGACCTCACCGTCCTCCTCGCAGAACGAGCACGCGGAGAGATCGGTGAAGACCTCCGGCTTCCCGCCCGCAAGCATGCAGAGGGCGTCGAATTCCACGGGGTCGCCGTTGTCGATGGCGTGTTGGAACTTCGCGGCCAACACGGAGTTCTCGGCCTCCTCGGCGAAGGCGAAGGCCGAGAGTCCGGTCCTGCCCCCGTTCGGGCAGTCCCGGTGCCAATGCCTCGCCTTCCCCTTAGCACACACCTGATTTTGGCAGTACGGGATGGTCGCACCGCTGTCGCGGTGGAAGGCCACCTTCCTCGAGACGGACTGAGACCAATTCCCCCCTTTGGGGAGGGGTGAGGCCGCGAAGCGGGTTTTCACGCGGCGGTCCGGCTTGTCCGCGCGAGGAGTAAATCCCCGCGGAGCCGGTCCGGACTCGGCGGTGTCGAGGAATGCGGACAATTGACGCTTCAAGTCGAGGACCATCGTCCTCAAGTCCGCGAGCTCACCGGGTCCACCGGAGACATCGGCGGCCCCCTCCATGAAATGCGTGCCGTGAGAGTAGCGATGTGCGGACGCCGTGGCGGTGCCCGCCCGCACGTGCTCGAAGTAGCATTCACGCACCCATTGTTGAATCGTGAGGAGGTCGTGAGCGGCTCGTTGATCGTGGAGAAGCAACCGCGACACCACCGGCTGGTAGAAGATGGTGTCGAGGGACTTGATGAACAGCGCCTTCACGTCTTCATCGTGGAGTGTCGCCCGCGTCCTCGCAGCCTTCAGAGCGGCGTTGAAGTCGCTGATCTTGTCATGCGGGTCCACGCCCGCAGAGATGCGGATGCCCAACATGTCCGCTTGACCCTGAAAGGGGTCACCCGCCGGGATCATACGGCGGGCAAACTCAAGCAGTACCCGCTTACCGTCATTCGGGAACGTGGAGTGCGAGGAGTCCATCCAGTCCGCTGCTGGCGACGCGGGGTCAACCATGAGCTCGAGCGTGGAGAACAATAAGGCGTTGGCCTCCACGCGGACGGGAAGGGTAGCATCGTCCAGCAGGAAAAGGGGTGCAAAACCAATGTCCTCCGTGACAAATGCCGTCTGTAGTGCAGAGACCATCCTGGCGAAGAGCGCGGACGCGTGGCACTCAGTCCCGGAAAATCGCCCGTTCTTGTCCTCGAACAACTTTTGACGAACGGACTTGGAGACTTTCATGTCGAAGTGCTCCCGCTGAAGTGTACGCACCGAGGCAAGGAACGTAGCACCCGCTGAATTGGCAGCCGGCTGAGCCGCCGGCGGTGTGGCTGGAGTGTTGGCGTGTCTCGCAGCTGCTGAATCAAAAATCGTGGCTAGTGCGCGTCGGCGATTCGCCATGCTAGCGGTGGCTCGAGTAGAAGCTACCATACTGAGAAGGACTGAAGGGGCGGAGTGAGGCAATGAAACGTGAGATGTGCGGCAGTGTCGGGCGGCCAAGAAACGCGTGGGTCGCCGATACGGCAGCCGTGAGAGATCAAATAATTCCGGGAAGTCGTGTGGTAGCGGCGGCCGATACGCAACGGTGTGGGATCCAACCAGAAAGCGTAAACCAGTCCAACGTTAAGCCCCGTAAGAAAATTGTCTTCCAACCGGCGCGGCGTGCCGTAAATCAACCCATAAAACTTAGGCCATACCCGTGACTGCCGGCACTCTCACGCGCGGAGCGCCTCACTCCATCCCAGGCGTCCGAGCTTAGCCACTCATGGTGGCAATCTCGCAGTGGCTAAATAAAGCGCAAGTGGGGCCAAACCTGGCAGATATATAGTGCTGAGGTAATATATATCTAACTGGAGAGATAACCCCTGAGTTAAGGGTTACGGAATCAGAACGATAAAGTGTGATAGATAAATCAGAGGCATACATAAATACCTAACGGGTGTTTCCCGTCTACTGGTGACGGTCACCCAGCCTACCATAGGAAGTGACATGTGACAGTTTTGAGTGTCACAGTGTCAAATCCAGCAACTCTTCCTACCGAAGCTAGACAACATTTTCAACATTTTCTTCGCTAGATAGCTGCTTGCTGGACTCTGGCACGTTCTGGACTCTGTGGATATTTGAGCTTTATTTGCACCCAATATCCGCGCGTATGCCGGAGTGCCACTGGTGTCATCTGGATGGTATAACCAGAGCCGCGAAGTACCGAGCTGTACGTGTTCGTGTTGACCAATTCGTGGAGGAGTTCGCCTGCCTAGAGTGTGTACAGACTTTCTGGCTTGACCCTCTAACTCGCCAATACCAGTCTGGACCACCATATCACTGCACCTGGGAACTACTTTAGAGCCCCCTCCACGAGTACGACGACCTTCTTGGTGGAACTTCCACAACAGAACTAGCCTGCCTACTTTCAGATATGCAGCCGCCCTACGACCCATACGCCGTACCCCCGTCTCCATTCACCTTTCCACCCTCACTTGCTGCTGGCTCCTTTCCACCCTCCACCACCGGACCTACAGCACTCATGGCCCCAGGACAGCCCAGTCCCCTGCCATATCAACCACCTCAGGTCCCCCTCGCAGACCCCCGCCTTACTCCACTCAGCCCTTACCCACAGCCACATCCCTCAGGAACCGTCCCGGTGTACCACACCCCAGCAGCAGTTCCTGGACCGGTCCCCGCTGTACCATGGACCTGGTCTGGGGGTTTCCCCTTCGGGGGGGTTCCCTCCCCTTACGCCCCTGCACTTCACTCCCCGGCTCAGACGCTGCCAGGGACTGCTAGGAGTGCTGAGGAGGCGGCACGCTGGCTGGCGTATCGTCGGCAGGAAGAGGCGGCGGTGCTGGCTGCGTCAGGCTTGCAGGTGGGAGCTCAGGCCACCTATGGTGCTGGAGGGGTGCTCGCAGAGCGCCCCGGCACGGGCTACCCAGCAGGGGCCTTTCGTACCACTGGAGGGGTGCACGCAGAGCACCCCGGTGAGGGCTTCCCTGCAGGGGCCCACGCGACGAACGCTGGAGGGGTACAGGAGGATGAGCCGGAGGAGGAGCCTGTCGCAGACAATCCCTGCCCTCACGATGAGTACCTGAGAGCAGGGGGCCACAGTGACGTAGACCCCGACAACCCATTCGGCCGTAGTGCTGGCGAGGAGTCTGCGTATGAGTACGAGGCGGACCCCAACGACTACGACGAGTATCTGCGGGCGGGGGGCCACAGTGACGTGGACCCCAACGATCCGTACGGGGAAGGGCAGCGCTGGGACGAGGTAGATGACGACGAGGAGGAGCAGGAGGAGCTGGTCGTCTCCATCACTGCGTCAGCCTCAGCGCAGCGCGTTGTCACTGTTGGCGTGGACGAGACGTCCGCAGCACCGCCACAACCGCCTGAAGTGTTCGTCTCGAACAACGCAGGGCGTCGGCGGTCTCGTCGTTCGTCGGGACCGGGGAGCTGGGACGAGCGCAACCTACCTTTCCGCGAGGAGTCCGACTCCAATTCTGGCGGGGGCTCTTCGTCCGCCTCGCAGACGTCCTCGTCGAGGTCATCAAAATCCTCGAGGTCGTCTAAGTCGGGCAGGAGCGGGCAGAGTGACGGACTTAGTGACCGTGCCCGCAGGCATCGCGACGCCAAGGAGAGGAAGCGGAGGCTGCGGCGTCGAGAGCGTAACGAAGGGCGGACCCTTACCCCTGCAGCCCTAGCGGCCACCTTCAAGGAGTGCCTGAAGGAGTTCCACAGTCAAGGGGGGGGGCACACGGTCCGCTCCTGCAGACCCCACAGCTGAGACCGCCAGTGCAGACCCCCAGGCCGGGGTTAATTCAGTCGCTGGAGGGGTGCCCGCGGAGCACTCCGGCGCGGATCCTCCAACGGGGGTCATTTCAGACGCTGGAGGGGTGCACGCACCCCCCAGCGGGGATCGCTTCGGTTGATCCGCAGCTGGCGGAGGGCGGGGGGGAGATTCACCCGCAGCGAGCTGGTGTTGCCCCCCTGACCGCGGTGGTGGCCCCCGATGTGGGGATGCAAACTGGGCAGCCCGGCGGCAGAGGAGGAGCTGGAGTTAGCAACGGGGACGTGACCCTGCAGCAGACGGCGGGCAAGGGCAGCGCCACACGAGAGCGCGAGACCGTTGGCTCCCGCCAACTGACCCGGCTACGAAGGCAGTCCCTGGAGACGGTGGTGGTTCTCGGGTCTGGTGAAGGAACCCCTGCTGACCACACCCCAGGCACTGACTCGACAGCTGACGTTCGACATGTGAACTTCCGTGAGGCGAACGGGACCCCTGATGGTCCTGGTGGAGTGACGCCTGGCGGGCCCTCAGCGGAGCTGCCTCCCCCTGCACATGACCCTGCTGTACCAGCACTTGGAGGTGGCGATGGGGGATGTGCACCACCTGGACCTCCGACAGCTGCTCCCTTGCCACCCGCGGTGCCACCCCCAATGCCCAGTGGGCCACCGCCATCTCCTCCTCCTCCTCCTGGTAGCACGCTTGCGTTGCCAGCGTCAGAGCATAATGGTGGAGGTCGTGACGGGTCACCAGAGAGACCTCCCCCTCCTCCTCCTTCTGGTCGAGGTGGGCATCGAGGGCGGGCCCTACTGGCCACACGAGATGGCCACACTCTGTGGGTACCGCAGCCTTGGGATACCCCCTCGAAATGCCGACGGCCACGGTCAGATCGGCTGCAGATGGTGGCCTTGACCTCTTCTACAAGGCTATCCTCTTGCTGGGGGTATCACTGAGGGAGTACCTTGACATGGAGGGCACTGTGGCACAGCCACCAGTCATGCTGATGACCCCGGAGATGGAGACGCATGCGTGGGTGGTGGACCGGGGCGTGGTGGACGCGGCCCTTCTGGCATATCGCAGTAGGCCTGCGGGCTCAGGACACCCCCGCCCGGAATGGAAGCACGTCTCCAGTACCCCTGAGTCCGAGATGCACCTCCTGGATCCCGACTGTCCTACAGCATGGGCCGAGGTGGATCAGTCGGAGTGGTATCGGCAGCTGCAGTCACAGTCAACTCCTACGCCGTTTCCGACTCCAACCCCGCCTCCATCTGATGGTCGAGCCCATTTCCTAGCTCTGACGGCAGCCCCCACCTCTGTGCACCATCCGACGACCCCCGCGCCTGCGACGGCTCCGACTGGCCTTGGTTCACGTCACCCTCGACCTCACCTTTCACCTAACGCAGCGACCTTTACCCCTGCAGCTACTTCATCGTCCACCGCGGGAGAGCCCAGCAGCCGTGACCTCATCGGCGAGCAGAAGGTGGAGGACGCGCTGCTGAAGCTCGTGAACAAGCTGCCGAAGTTCCCTTCAGAAGGGGATTTGTCCGAAGACGACAAGGTCAACCAGCTGGAGGCCTTCTCTCGAAAGGTCCAGAACTTACTGGACAACAAGCTGGTGATGAGGGCGTGCCGTCAAGCTAGCTGCACCGGTGAGGGATACATTACCTCCGTCCCTGACATCATGTGGATTGTGGCGGAGGAGTGCTTGCGAGGTGAGCAGCGGGAGTTTGTGGAGAAGGCCGCGGGAGGTGTCGGCACGTCAGCGGGGTGGATACAGCGGTACGCTGACGCTGACACATTCTTCGGGGACCTGGCCCTCAGCCTGCTGGCCATCGAGAAGCTGCAGAAGCTGCGTGATGGACTCACCCGAAGACAGTCGAGCAAGGAGACGGCCAACGCTTACCACTCGCGACTGTCTGCGCGACAGCGCACCGTGAACTTCCTGGCCAAGGTAGTGCCTGGTTGTGTGCCCGTCTCCGACGAGGATTTCGGCCACCACTTCTGGCGGGGGTTGGTGCACCACAGCAAGGTGGGGCTGGAAATGAGGAGGGTGAACCTGGACCTCAATGATCCAGGGGAGTGGGAGGATCGGGCACGTGCTGAAGGGGACAGCCGAGGCGTTACCTCGGCTGTTCTCAAGGTGCTCGAGTTCGCCAGTGACATCGAGGCGAGCAAGGCATCCAAGGCGGCGGACGCAGCCGGCAGAAGAGCCCCAGCACCTTCTGCACCTTTCTGGCAGCAACGTCGAGGACGTGCCCTAAATGCACTGACGGAGTCTGAGCTCGAGCTGGCCGCGGCATCCACACCTCCTCCTCCACCTGGACTGCCGCTTCCTGGTGCTCCACCTGGCCTCCCGGCTCCAGAGACACGGGAGTGCTACGCGTGTGGAAGGCGTGGACATCTGGTGCGGGATTGCAAGGACGCGGCCAAGCTGGCTGCGTGGAAGGCGAACGCTCCTAAAAGGTTGTCTCGAGACAGGCGGCAGGTGGCCGCTATGTTCTTCGCCATGGCACACGACGAGGACATCTCGTGGGCACCGGCGGAGCTGCGGGGAGAAGTGGAGGCCCTTGCAGCCGCAGACGTCAACGCTGTTCTAGAGTTGGCGGCTCTCACTGATTGTACAGATCTGGTGGAGGGCATCATTGAGGCGCAGCGGGCGTCCCCGGCAGCCGGCGAGTTGCCGGCCGACTCGGATCGGCAATAGGGTCTGAGGACCCTTTCGGCTGAGGGGCCAGAAAGTGACACTGGACGTCGCTCTCTTGCCGAAGCCCCTCAACCGGCTCCCGCAGCGGCGGGGGTAACCCCCATCATCGACGACCCCATGCCTGAGCACTACTCCGTACTAGAACCCTGGGCCTACGAGGGTATCTACAGGCCCTGCTTGGCCGCAGTGTCTGACCGTTTGAATGCTTGGCACTTCAGGCGGCCAGTGGGGGCGCTTTCCATGGAAGTGTTGATGATGCGACTGCGCAAAAGCCTGAAGCGCAAGTCGACGACGGGGATCCGTACTGCACTGGAACGGATGCAACAAGGTCGTGGCATGAGGTCATCTGCCGCGCCAGCTCGGAAGTACAAGAGACGGTGCGAGCTGGACAACGTCAGGAATGAGGTGGACCTGATGTGCCTGCAGAAGCAAGCCCCGGCCCACCACACTCCGTTGGGCACGCTGCCACTGCCGACGCGGCAGCAGCGCATGGTCGAGCACGTGTCGGCACTGTTGCAGGGCCCTTCGAGGTCACGTGGGATGTGCAACGACTCCCAGCAGTTTCGGGCACTACTGGACCTGGCGGAGACACGGGCCCACGATCTATCCCTTGCGTGGGACGAGATGACTCCGGCGGAGCAGGCTGACGCCCTGGAGCAGGATGCCCCGATAGGGCACCGTGCGTGGGAGGCGGAGGGCCTTCTGCGCTGGCGTGGCCGACAGCGTGGGATGCCGGCGGAGGAATCGCTGGCCGTCATGGACTCGCCCCCCTACCCTTGGGCTACGGGGGATGTTGGTGGAAACTCCGTGGGGGTGCCCGCGGCTTCTGTTTCGGCCACGGGGACCATCCCTGACACAGGGGGGGACATCCCCGGGATGCCGGATGCATGGTGCAGCTTGTACAGGGTGCACCAGTACCGTGAAAGGCAGTCGGCGGTGACTCCTGCAGAGGTGAGGGCGGATCTCTTTGGCGAGCAGCCGGAGCAGCAGCCAATTGAGGTTACACCGCCCGATGCCGTGACTCCTGACGAAGTACTAGAGAGTGGACCAATGAGCGAGTCTCCGGAGCACCTGGAGGACAAGTTGACCCAGCAGATGGCTGCAGACAGGGGCCAGCAGTGGAGTGCAGACCCGGCAGCGCCGGACGCTGGTGGGGTCGAGGACAGCATGACCCAGCAGCTGGCCAAAGCTGGGGCCCCAGAGGAGATTCACGCACTGAATACTCATCCCCTGCAGGGAGACACTGAGGAAGAAAGCATGCGCAGTCACCCACTGACGGAGGATGATGATGACGACGATGATGGTGATGAAGAGTGTGGGGGTGACAACGACACGAGCATGGGTGTCGGCCGTTGCAAGCGCATCCTGTGCCCGTGGGCAGTACGACAGATGCTCGGAAATATGTTTTTGATTGAACGTGCAAAGGTACACAATTCGGATTTTATAATATACTGGATCAGGGCCAGATTGAGGTGCAAACGATAGTTCGGTTCCGAGTTCTGAAGGCTAAACACTTCTCAAGTGCTCTACTTATTCACTCGTCACTCAGGTTGCAGGGTCAACCACCCGGCAGCCGATGTCACACCACGGCTCAACGTTCAATTCCCGATCCGATCTCATTTCTAATTCCGATTCGTCATTCTCGATTCAGATGTTACGTCGACGGACGGACACGATGACTGTCATACAGTACTGTCATACTACTGTACTGTCATACTGTCATAATGGCATACTGTCATAGTGTCATACTGTCATACCCCCGACATCTGATATTCGATTTCATTGTCTTTCCGATCCCGATGCGAATCTGGCCATTCCTCGAGGGTCTGACTAAGTGCCACGATGACCACCCCACAGTACTGTCATACTACTAGAGTGTCATAGTGGCATACTGTCATAGTGTCATACTGTCATACCCCGGACATCTGGTACTCATTCTCATCGTGATTTCAAGCCCAATTTCACTGTCATCGTGTCAATCCCAGATTACTCCCGATGACACACATACAGACGCATAGACATATCGGCTCACGCTGTGCCTCCGGGCACAACTCTCCCCCCTTAGGAGTGGTCTACCTCCTGGGATCACTCCGCTAAGGTACCCATATAAGTTCCAGTTCTTAGGTTTTCTGGTTCCTTCTTGTCTCCAGTTCTTAGGTTCTCTGGTTCCTCTTCGAGCACAATTCGCCTGCCGCTACCAAGGCACCACTTTCATAGAGAAGGGTGCCGCTTGGGATCTAAAGCGGGTCTTCAGTCTTGCGGAGGCGTAGATGTCGGAAAAGTTGTCGCAGCAGGGGCGCTGGCACGGGATATACGCTCGCGGATTGACCCGCTCCAGTCTGTTGCGGATGAGGTCCCAGCTGAGCAGTTTCTGGGTGAGCGCCGGTCGCCCATCTACACGCACATGGTGTTGAAGCAGTGCAGCGTAACAAAGGCGTGGGTGGTGCTGAGTTCGTCCATATGCAAGTGGGCTTCATGTACTGCGTACCGTACATGCAATAGGTACACACCAGCGGGGGAGGAAGCTGGCGCATCATGGGGCGGAGCCGCAACGCGTTGGGGAAACGACCTCTGGGGCTTTCCATGAACCAGTGTTTCGGCTCCAAGTAGTCGATGATCTGCAATGTTCGTCGCACGATTTTGTCAGCCTGAGGAAGATCAGGGGGTCCTCCGGTGGTGCGCGCTTGACTGTACTGTCTACAGGGGGGGCTTAACGACATCGAAGAATCCAGGCGGGTATTGCTTGTAGTCCCACTGTAAGATGTCCTGCACATGAGTGGGATGCCAGATGTGCTCGGAGTCGAGGGTCACCACTGAAGCGGTGGGGAAGCAATTCAGGAACTCTCTTTCCACCGAACCAGTGCCGCTGAAAAGTACAAGGATTCTGGGCATACGGGTTGCTTCTGTCTGAATCGCCATTAGCTCTGTCACCAGTGCCAACGACCCATCTTCCGTGCGTTCTTGACGCTCCCACGGCAGAGGGGTATCATGTTCCATCTGTTCGAGCTGGTCCAGTTCATCGCAGGGGTTGGTGATGAGGTGGGCCAGTGTCATCCCAGCTTGAGCAGAGTGACGGCCACGTTGCTCACGTCGCCGGGTGGCTTCGTCGCGAACTTGTGCTTCCATGCGCAGCCTCGCTTGCTCGAATTCACGAAGTTGTTGAAGTGGGCCTCCGCGTTCGAGTTTGTCACGGGTCCTCCATTGGTCGTGGGCTTTGGAGTAGCCAGTCCAGCGAACTTTCCATTCTTCCACCTCTTTTCCTCGTACAGACCGCACCCGACGTGCGAGGATGCGCTCAACGTGTGCTTCTTTCTGACCGTCCACTACTACCTCTTCAGGCACTGCCAGGTGATCGCGCGCGGCAAAAGCGTCTTAGCCGCTGGTGTACGGCTTGCGGCGATGTTGAGCGAACACGTCGTGTATCCGCCAGTGAGGAGGGAGGCGCAGGCGGTAGGCTACTGGGGCTCCCCTGTCGGCCTCTGGCATGGTCATTTGCATATCGCTGAAGAAGCGCTTGGTCACGGGGACTGGTCCATGCCAGCGTTTGGTCAACTTCCTACAGATGGAGCGATCCATTACTTTCTCTGTAAGATGTGTCGCTTCTATCCAGACCAGATCCCCAACAGCATACTCCCGCTGTCCGTGCCTGCGATCAAACTGCTCGCGCTGTCGTTGTTGAGCCAGCTCCAACCGCTGTCTGGCGTCCCGCAGCTGCGACGAAAATTTCGCGGCCACTTCGTGGGCGGTACCTACTCCCCCTGTTCGTCGCCCAGCGGTGGACTGCGCGGCCTCCAGGAAAAGGTCCAACTGCGACAGCGGCGAGAACCCAAATACCAGCTCAAATGGTGTGAAGCCAGTAGATTCACTTCTGGAGTCATTGATCGCGAACTCCACGTTAGTAGTAAACAAGTCCCAGTCCTCCACATTAGCGTCCACGAAGGACCTGAGCATGTCCTCAATGACTCTATTGCTGTGTCCCGCCTGTCCGTCAGACCGAGGGTTGTACGGAGTGGTGCGAGCCACTTTCACGCCCATTAGTCTCATGAGTTCTTGCCAGAAGGCATCTTGAAACCGCGGGTCACGGTCAGAGACAATTTTCATAGGCGCGCCATGCAAGCGCCACACCGAATCAAAGTAGATCCTGGCCACCATGGCTGCAGAGCTGTCGCCGAAGTTCATCGGTATGACGTGGACCATCTTCGTCAGCTTGCACGTGAAGGCCACAAAAGCGTCATTGCCTCTCTCTGATACTGGTAAGCCGGTGACGAAGTCCACTGCGACATCTTGCCACGGTCTACAGTATTCGGGATGCTGTGAGGATTCAGCAATCCATCCGGGTAAGTTCCTCGCGGCCTCACTGACTGGCACACCGCGCAGGATGCAACCCAGGTGCCCACGTCCTCCGCAGCTCCACGCCAATAAAAGCGTCGCAGCACTCTCTCCAGAGTTTTGTCTCTCCCAGTATGACCTGAGGACAATGACTCGTGAGCATGGCGAATCACCACCTCCCGAAGTGGAGAATCCTCCCCCAGCACCAACTGATATCTCCCTGCTGCAGTTCTCCAAACTACCTCACCCACCAGCCTGAAGTCCTGTAGGCACTGGTGTGGCGCTGCTTTCACCTTTTCTCGCAGCGAACGGAGTGATCCCTCTCGGGTGTACTCCGCCTTCAGCGCCCGCAGGAACTTCGAGTCTGACTGCTGGGAGATCGTGTCTCTGAAGTCCGCTGCCTCACCCGTTCTTATCACAGCGGGGGTCGTTCGTGGATGTCTCACGCGTGCCGGCTGCGGTTTGGCGGGAGGAGCGTGCACTATCAAGACAGGCCAGCGAAGATCGAAGGCCTTTCCATCTGGGTTCTCGAAGAACTGATTGGGCTCGCCCTTGTCATCGTGAGTAGGGACGACCTCCACGATCTGCATATTGGCCTTCCTGAATAGATTACGCCACGCGGGGAGTTTGGACTGGTGATCTGGCAGGACGAAGACCGCAGAAGTGTTCTCTGGGTCCGCCTTCCATTCTGCGACGTACTTACTTGTTCAGAATCGCCTCCACAGTAATGTGGCTGGAGTTGTATGGAGGGTTACACCAAACCCGAAGACCCCTCCATTTCTCAGAAAGACAGTCTGTCCAGAATCGATCCGCCTGTCTGTTGCGGCCGCCGAGGTCGCAGCAGGCGTCCACGTCGAAGGGTCCAAACTTCTCGATGTACTTCGAGGAGTACTCTGCGCGAACGCGCCAATTCTGCGAGTCTTCCCGGAGGCGATCTTGTCGCTTCCGTGGGGGAAGGGTCGAGGGTGGTACTGACTGCTGGGGCACCTTCTGTGGGGGTGGTGAGCTCGCTGGCGCCTTTTCAATGGGCGCCGTCGATGCATCAGCTCGTGGTGCAGGCGTTCGCGTTTTCAGTGACACCGACTGTGGGGGTGCTGGGGTCGTAGAAGCTTTTCCAGCCCGTGACATGCTTCTCGTTATCCTTATCTGAGGTGGAGCTCGGTCAGGGGGTTCGTGTGGAGTTTCTGTCGGCTTCGCGCCTTTGGCTTCGGGCCATTCAGGCATGTCGAAGTCGAGGTCATCTTCCTTCGCCCCTTTATAGAGCTTCGGATTGACGAGGGCGATGGTCTCCCCCAGGCCCATGGCTTGCTCCGCCACGGAGAGGGTCTCGCCACTGCTGAAAGCCAACAGTCAACCGTCTGGGCCCAGTGGGGATGAGCTGCGGGTGGTGAGCTGGAGAAGCATTCAGACTCCAGTGTTGCCAGAGGGTCTTTCGGCAGGTCTGAGGTGGGGTCAATCACTCCTGCTTCCTTCAACCCTTCACGAACGTCCTTGTCTTTGAAGTCAGGTCTTCTGAACAAGGCGTCTGGCACCAGCAGTAGTGCCCCCTTGATGTACTCCATGCGCGGGACTCCCACCTCCACCAGATCCATGTACCAGCGTGTCTGCCTGCGGCTGAGCTCTCTGCCAGGTTCCATCAGCCACTCAAGGGGGCGGTGATCGCCTTGAATGCGGAAGTTGGTAAAAATGAGGTAATGCCGCCAGGTGACGGTGGTACAGTGGTGCAGGGCGCCTAGTTCTCGCTCGCCGGTGTGGTAGTTCTGCTCGGCGGCTGAGAACTGGCGGCTCTCGTACGCTATCACGCGCAGGCCAAGACCATCCCCATTGTCTTGCATCCATACTCCCCCAAGGGCGATGCCGCTGGCATCCGTCTGCACCACGAAAGGTGCTGTACCGTCTGCAGCACCCTTGATGTTGGGTAAGGCGAGTACTGGTGCTGAGGTGAGGGCCTTCTTCAGTTCCTCGAAGGCCCACTGCTGCATGGGACCCCACTCCCAGGGTACGTCCGACTTGGTCAGCCGGGTAAGGGGTTGAGCGATCTCGGAGAAGCAGTGAATGAATCTACGGTAATACCCCGCCAGGCCCAGGAACTGCCTGACGTGGGTAACCGTTTCCAGCTCGGGCCAGTCCCTCACTGCAGCCACCTTGTCATGTTGGGGTCTGCAGCCATCCGCAGAGATGCAGTGACCAAGGAATCGCAAGGATTTCTTCAACAGTTGACACTTGGACCTCTTGAGGAAGACGCCCTTCTCCCTGCACGTCAGGAGCAGCTGCTTGACGTGCTCATAGTGCTCAGCGGCGGTGTTGCTGAAAACGACCACGTCATCAATGAAGATCCGGACAAAGGGAAGATGACCCAGAGCCCGCTGCATTCGTCGCTGGTATTGAGATGGCGAGTTCTGCAGTCCTTGTGGCATGACCAACCACTCATATGACCCCATCTGGGTGGTGAAGACAGTCTTCTCGACATCTCCTGGAGCCATCGGGACCTGCCAGAAGCCATCCACCGCGTCGAATGAGGAGAAGAACTTCGCTTCCTGCATCTCGTCGAACATCATCTGGATGTCCGGAAGGGGGTACTTGTCCTTCACTGTCTGGCGATTGAGGAGCCGGTAATCGATCACCAGTCGCAGCTCCTTGCTTGGGGTTCCCTGGTTTGGGGACCATCAGGCAGGGAGCTGCGTAAGGGCTGGACGAGGGTCGGATGTAGCCCTTGGACATCAAGGTCTCGACGCGCTCTCGAAGTTGGCGGAGTTCCTCGGCAGACTTCTTGTAGATGCGCTGGCAGGGCGGCCCCTTCTTGCTCAGTTCAGGGTCCAGGTTAATGTTGGCCTCGTCTTGGGGATCATGCCTGAGACCATCGATGTTCGGCAGGGCAGTCGTCATCTCCTTCTCGTACTCCGAACCCCAGAAGTCTTGGAACTTGAGGGTCCATTCGGGGTCCACTTCTGCGTCTTCAGTGTCCGCAGCAGGTTTGGCGTCCTCAGTGTCGACAGCCGTCGCTGCAAAGGCAGAAGTCGTATCGCCTTGGGATTTCTCGGCCATCATGAGCCAGGCGGGTTGTATCCCCGGGTCATCGTTGCCACGCATCTTCTGCGTCTCCGCGTACACCAAGTACTTCTTCAACTGAGCGGGGGTCAGGAACACTTCGTCCATCAATCCCGCACAAGCCGTGCCCTTTGGAGACTTATCTCCGGGTGCCTTCCCAGGAGAGCAACCTGTGATGGTGACGCGATCTCCAATCTTGCCACCGCGGGACTTCCTGAGGAAGGACACAAAACCGTTTCCCTCATAGCCCAGGGTTACGGGGGAGTGACTGCGCAGCCATTTTCCGCCGAGGATGACGTCCACTTGTATGCCCAGAGGTAGAATTCGAAGGGCAAGGGCGTTCTGCGTGTAAGTGCCCGTGGTGGTTTGCGTGTTAAACTTGGCGTACGCGGTGGCGCCTGTGATCTTTACAGATCCATCCGCTAAGGTGACTCACATCTCGGAGCCAGCTCGTGTCGTGAGGCCACATCGTTTAGCACTCTGCTCCGAGATGAAGTTGTCAGAAGCTCCCGAGTCAATCAGCACCTTGACCGTGTGCCCTCTGAGGGTCGCATAGAACACCAGTAGCAGCGGTCCTTCTTCATCATGCGCCGCTGCGAGAGTACCCTCAATGTCGGTCTTCCACTGAACTCCCCCATCCGTGCGTATGCTTTTGCACTTGAGGTTGGGGAGAAGGTTGTCCGAGGCGTCGCGGCACTCCTTCGCCGTTTGCCTACACGCGGCGTAGTACCCAGGTCTCCACGCGAGGGTTGGTGATGAGGCCAGAGTCACCCTTAAGCCAGACAAGGAGGAAGGACCTCCATTTCGCCGTCCCTACCGCATGTCTGTGGAAGAGCTTCGGCAACTGCGGGAACGCATCGAGCAGCTGGTGGAGAAGGGCTACATCAGACCCTCATCCAGTCCTTACGCGGCACCATGTCTCATGGTACCCAAACCGGGCCAGCCTAACACGCTGCGCCTGGTGGTGGACTACCGCCAGCTGAACTCTCAAACAGTGAGAGATCGGTACCCACTGCCGGACATTCAGTTGATGTTCGACGAGATGCAGGGTGCCACCCACTTCTCCTCCTTCGACGCCGTGGATGGATTCTGGCAAGTCCCCATGGCTGAGGAAGACGTGGAGAAGACAGCATTCACCACCCAGATGGGCTCCTACGAGTGGCTGGTGATGCCACAGGGATTGCAGAATTCCCCGTCACAGTACCAGCGGAGGATGCAGAGAGCCTTAGGACACTTACCTTTCGTCCGAATCTTCATCGACGATGTGGTGGTGTTCTCGAAGGGTGGAGTCCAAGAACACTACGACAACGTCCGTACCTTCCTTCAGACCTGTCGCGAGAAAGGAGTATACCTCAAGGCCTCTAAGGCGCAGATGCTGAAGGAGTCCTTGAGGTTTCTTGGGCACACCCTGTCCAGCGAGGGCTGCAAGCCGCAGCACGACAAGGTGGCGGCAGTGCGCGACTGGCCGGCGCTGGAGAATGTCACTCACGTCCGGCAGTTCCTGGGCCTAGCCGGTTATTATCGTCGGTTCATTCACTGTTTCTCCGACATCATGCAGCCCCTCACCATGCTCACCAAGAACGAAGTGGAGTGGAGATGGGGCCCTGAGCAGCAGTGGGTCTTCGAAGAGCTGAAAGCAGCACTGGTGGACGCCCCCGTTCTGGCCCTGCCGAACGTGAAGGCCGCAGCGGACGGATCAGCCCCCTTCGTGGTGCAGACCGACGCGAGTGGGGTGGCGCTGGGTGGAGTCCTGATGCAGGACTGTGGTGAAGGACTTAATGTGATAGCCTACGAGAGCCGGCAGTTCTCCGCGGCTGAGCAGAACTACCACACGGGCGAGAGGGAGCTCTGCGGACTTCACCACTGCACCACGGTGACCTGGCGGCACTACCTGATCTTCACCGCCTTCAAGCTGCAAGGCGACCACCGGCCACTGGAATGGCTGATGGAGCCGGGGAGGGAGCTGAGTCGGCGGCAGGCACGATGGTACATGGATCTCGTGGAGGTGGGGGTCCCCCGCATGGAGTACGTGAAAGGGGCCCTGCTACTGGTTCCAGACGCCTTGTCACGGCGACCCGACTACTCTGCGAAGACGCCTCGGGAGGGCTTGAAGGAGGCCGGCATTCTCGACGCTAAGTCGGACCTCCCGAAGGACCCCCTCTCTGTGTTGGACACCTCCGACCTCTTTGAGGAGGGCCCAGCCTTGGGCACCCTGACCCAGCTTGCTGAGGTGAACAGCTGGTTGGACGCGGTGGACACTCTGCAGCTGGCGGAGTTGGCTATGGAGTCCCAACTTGGCGCCAAGGAGCTTCGAGCCCCGCACCATTGCGAGGACCTCCCAATAGAGGTTGCAGCGGGTGCTGGGGGGGGTGCAGACGCAGCACCCTGGCGCGGATCTCCCGACGGAGGTCACGTCAGACGCTGGAAGGGTGCAGATGCAGCACCCTGACGCGGATCTCCCCACGGAGGCCACATCAGACGCTGGAGGGGTGCAGATGCAGCACTCTGGCGCGGATCTCCCGACGGAGGTCACATCAGACGCTGGAGCGGTGCAGATGCAGCACCCTGGCGCGGATCTCCCGACGGACGTCACACCAGACGCTGGAGGGGTGCAAACTGAGCACCCCGGCGCGGACCACCTGACGGAGGTCACAGTGCCCCCCACGAGAGGGGCGACGCTGGCGTTTCAGCGTGCTTCCCTGAAGAAGAGTGCAAGGGCTCTTCGGGGGGCCTTCAAGTCCCTTCGCGCAAAGGGACGGTCCAAGCTACCAGGATTCCAGGAAAGGCGGCATTGGAAATGCCAGCGGAGGCCTCAGAGCAACCTTGTGGCGTGGTGGCCTCACGCACCCGGTCAAAAACTGGGTTACCTCCTGCGGGAGGGACGTCGGGGTGCCAGGCACCCATAGCGCCTGCACAAACTCCGCCGCAGGTGTCAGCCAAAGTCCCTATGGAGCGCCCCAGCGGCACGGTGACCTCTCGCTCGCGGTCGAACACCACATCGCCGCCCCAGCAAGAGGCAGTAAAGCTTGCGACACCTCCGACGGTGGTTCTGACTGACGCCCCCAGCACGAGGAAGCCCCCTGCGAAGAGCGCGTCTCAATCGCGGAGGGAAGCAACGGGGCGGTTGCACCAGGCATTGTTCGAACGGCTACAGTCGAAATACGGGAAGTTCGACGTGGATGCCTGTTGCGGACCAAAAGGCCGCGGTCGGCTGGTGGACAAATACTGGGAAAACTGCCTAAAGGAGCAGTGGAGAGGACTTCACGTGTGGTGCAGCCCCCCACATGACAGCGACCATCTCACCATCGAGGCTGTACTCCGCACCTACGTGCATGAGTGGCGGCAAGACCCCGAGAACACCTCTGCGGTGTTCCAGCTGCCGGACCTACAGTCGCGCATGCCGCAGTGGAGGAAGCTTTTCAGACGCGCGGGGATGCGTATTGAGGAGGTCATCCCCACACATGACTCTCAGGGAAATCCCACCCAACTGTTTAAGGGAACAGATGGAGTGCTGCAGGACCTCCCATGGCCGATGCTGGCGATCTGAACCTTTGACCCATGTTGATGTAGTCCCATCTTCAAAAACCGCTCTCATTGAGACTTGCTCAGTTCCTTTTGATTTTTCAGGTAACCAATAATTTAGACTGCTACCATCGGGTGCTGCCCTTTGTAGAAACGTTGTAAAGGGAACCTTAAGTTTTTCAACATCGGTACTGAATTTCTTGATATGTCTTTTTGAATCTCCGACGGTATACTTATTGATTTCATCAAGTCTACTTTGTTCTTTGGCAGGCTTTTTACCTATCTTGGTCCATTGTCGTCTTGTAACTTTATTAACCTTCTCTTTTGATTTCCGATACTTCTTCTTGTAATCACGTATAGCTTTCGTCCGATCGTCACCGCTTAGGTTCTTACTTTGTAAATCTTCCCAATCGTCGGCTGTTAGCTTATACCGAGCGTCAGGATTCTGTTTTCTCAATTTGGGGGGCATCTTCCTATACTATATAAATTATATCTTTGTGACGTCCGCTTTTCGGCGTTTTTCACGCCTTATTTGTTTTTTCATTCTTTCTCGTTTCTCAATATTAGCAATGGAGTCACGGAATGTTCCCACACCGGTGAACGCTTTCGGTGGTCGTTGAAACACTGGATCACCCGTTATTGTGCCAGTGCTTGTTTGGTCCAAAGGAACTACCATGATAGGAGCTATCCTACGAGGTGCTTTGGAGGGTAGAGCTGGATCCTTTACAGGTTGTTGATACACTGGCTCTCCTGAAGGAGTTCCATGATCTAAAGCGGTTCTACTTTTTGTCTTCGTCTTTTTGGCCACTGGTCGGCCTCGTAAGCTTTTCAGCTTTTCAGCTTGTGTAATCTTACCGGGTCTCTTTTTAATTCCATGTTCTTCTCTATACTCTTTTGCACATTGCTTCAGTTTCGCAATCCAGGTCTCTTTGCTCATTGTTACTTTGTCATAAAGTGAGATTTTAATTTACTATATATATCAATCTCTATTTATGACAGCTTAGGTCAGATCAAGAAATTTTATTTCTTAGGGTATCTTATAGTTACTTAATGCCACTTAAAGGAGAGAAGATTACCGATTCTGCAACACTCGAGCGTCTCGCCAAAATGAGGGAGAAAGCTCTTGCAACTCGCCAAGCCAAAGCCAAACAGAAGCAAGATATCAAGATGGCCGAACAACTTAAGGAATCTCAAAAAGTTGCCGACGCACAAGAAACCATCAAGAAAGCTACAATTAAACCAATACCCGAACCCGAAAAGCAACCCGAAGAATCAATCTCGGAACCGGAAGTAGAACATGTCGTTGTCAAGAAACCAAAAACCCCCAAGAAGAAACCCAAAAAGCAGGTTGTCATCGTTGAATCTGATAGCTCTCAATCGGACGAAGAACCTGAAGTGATCGTTAGGAAGAGTACCAGACGAAAGCAAAGCCAAGTTGCATCTCAATCACCACCTCGAAAAAGAGACGCTGAGATGGAACCGGGATATGAGAAAGCTTACTCAAGTCTATTTCTATCATTATAGTATATGCAGTTCCAAAGACTGAAAGATAAATCATATGATATTCAAGTGCCAAAGAGTTCAGCGTTTCCAATTGACACACCCGATGATTTTATTGAATTGCACGGGGTTATCCTTGCCTGTGCGAAAAGGGGTACGGGCAAATCGTGTAGTCTTACACACCTACTTCGATTGATGAAACAAAACAATGCTTTAGACAGACTTATCTTGGTGTCACCTACTTATCACAACAATATGCATTGTTACAAAGACTTACCACTCGAAGAAGATGATGTGCTGGAGCCTACCGTCGATATCCCGCAACAGATTGAAGGTATCCTTGACACCGAAGCCCAAGAGTACGATGAATACCAAGAAAAGATGGAACGGTATAAGAAGCTTATGAAGATGTTAAACAACCACAACATCAGTGTGTATGAGATTCCCGGTGAATTGATGTTGGAATTTGGCGATGAGAATGGAAACATCCTTGCTCCCCAACACAAGTATGGGGGGAAGTGGCCCGTGATCGCGGCCTTCTTTGATGACACACAAGACACCGACATGATGAGACCATCGAGTAAGCTCAGCAACATGGTTATCAAACATAGACATCTCGGAAAACTTAAGGACGGTGCTCTTGGAGTGACATTGCTGTTTGCAACTCAGAATTACACCAGTTCTAGCGGTGGCCTCTTAAAATCAATAAGAGGTAACCTAACACATATGCTAGTCTTCCGAAATAAGAATAAAAAAGAGATAGATAAGATTGGTGAGGAAGTTGGTGGGGAGATACCAATAGAAGAGTTCCAAAATGTATACAGCCAGGCCATTCAAGATCCTCACGATTTCCTTTTCGTTGACCTTCATCGGAAACCATGAATATGGCATACTTTGTATATTATCCTGATGAATTATTGCATATCTCAGCAGATATATCATGTTTTGGTCATATTCATTGAATTACTCTAAATCACCTAGTACGCGGGACTCCGTAAGCCACAAATCCCTTCAAAAAATATGCAAAACGGAGGGAAATCGCCATGGTGATTAGTGGGGGTACTTATATATCATATTTATGTGCTAGTTCCACGAAAAAACCTCGAAAAATGATACCCCAAAAAATGAGAGTAAAGTGAGAGTAAACCCACTCTCATTTTCGCGAATATTCCGTTTGCAGACGTCACCAGCTCTTTGCTGTGGTGGGCCGATGCTGGCGGAGCGCTCCACTGTGCCGCGTCTGCTGCCCCCGTCAGTTTGCTGCTATGTGAAGCTGCCGATGACAACGCACTATTCTGCATCGTGATCACGGACATCAGCGGCTCGTTGCTGCGCCGGGCCTCCGTTAGGGGCAAGCCTTGTAGCGCCGCGGGTCTGAGCAGCGGCGGCTCGGCGTCGTGCTGGTTCATCACTGGAGTCACGCTCCGCTGGGCTGATGACAGGAGCGCACCCCTCCGCGGCGTGGAAGTCAGCGGCTCGTCACCGCGCTGGACCGCTGCTGGGAGAACGCTTTGCTGCGCTGCGGCTCCGGGCTTGCTGCTATACCGCTTTACTCGGAGGGTGGTCAACAGAGCGGCCGCTGGGACTGTCTCTTCCGATACAGAAGTCACCGCAGTGACTCTGGTGGCAGGGGCGGGCGTCGATGTGGTGCCCGAAGGTCGTGCTGCCAGGGTCACTCCTTGGCGAGGGCGCACTTTCCGGCTGTTCGCGTCCGAGTCCGAGCCGGATCCGTGAGGGGATCTGCGTCTGCGGTCAGCCCGAGTGCGGGTTGCACGGCTGCCCCCAGCCTCACGGCTAGCGATGCTGCTGCTCGTGCCAGAATCCAACGTCTCAGGTTCATGGGAGCGACGCGGTTCAACGGGTGTCGATGCCGCCAGCCGTCGGCTGGCCTCTGTTGTCAGAACGTGAGTGCTTTCAACAGGGTTGGAGAGAGGGGCAGCGTCGATACCAGCGGTCTGTTGCAGCGGTGGTTGCGGTGGCTGGTGCTGTACCTGCTGTAGATGCGGGGGTTACCATTGTCGCTGCTGCAGAGGCCATTGTTGCTGTTGCAACTGCTGAAGGTACCACTGTTGCTGCTCGTGCCACTGCCACCAATGTTGTGGCTGATGAAGATGCCACTGACGTTGGTCGAACCCCTGCGGTTGTTGCAGCTCATGAGGGTGCCACTGTTGTTGCTGTCCGAGCCACTGCAGTTGAATATTCTGCTGCAACTGCTGTTGCTGTAGCTGATGCTGAAGTTGTTGCTGCTCATATAACTGCTGCTGCTGTTGGTGCAACTGTTGTCGTTATGTAAACTGTTGTTGCTGCAGCTGATGATAGGGAGGTGGAAGGGTGGTGTAAGTGGAAGATGAATGGGTGTTGAGGCTCGACGGGGAAAAGGGGTATGGAGGGAGAGTCGGTTGTTGCTGCTCCGTTCCAGTAGTGGCTTGGTACGGCTTTGAGGGCTGCTGTGGCATGCTGCTGGTAGGAGTGGAAAAGGGTGGGTTTGGGCACTTTTGGGGTGTGATACTGGCCGGTAGGGGCTCTGCTAAGGCCGTGGAAAGTTTTTGGGGGTTGCTATGGTACCTTGGGGGCAGGTTTTTGGTGGTGAAACCTGCCGGGCTGGGGTTTGGGGGTTGCTGGAAAGTGGCTAAAAGTGCTGAAAAGTGCTGATTTTTGCCTTTTTGCCACTTTTAAGGCTCTATAACTAATTTCATGGCTGGAGTGAGGCTATGATAGACCCGGATATCCAAGTAAACTGCCCAAAATAGGTTGGATATAACCTCCCCGGAAGTTTCAAATTTACATCTTGCCTGGCATGCTTGGGTCGAAGTTCAGTTTCGAGCCCCCATACTTAAGGAACGTGTATACTGCTTTTTTTGTGATGTTTGGGAACTTTGTTGAGCTCCCTTCTTCGAAAAAAATTGGTTTTTTAGACGTAAAATTGCGCCCAAGTTCCCCAAAGTTCAGCTCCCCCCCCGCAGTATACCTTGAGTTATCGCAGGTCCGTGGGCGAGTTGCGCAGGGGCGGACTCGCAGCTCACTGATACCAATTGTGCCGGGGCACTAGACTAATATACTCAGACGTTGTTTTTGTTTGAACATGTAAAGGTACAATATTCTTTTTGTATTATATCACCGGAACAGGGCCAGATTAATTAGGTGCTAACGTTCGTTACGTTCTGAGTTCTGAAGGCCGTACACTTCTCAAGTGCTCCACTTATTCTTGCAACTCAGGCAACTCGGTCCACCGACCCGACTACCCGATGTCATAATCACGATGCACCGTTCGGTTCTGACCCGATCATATCTCGATTCATTCCATTTTTGATTCGATGCAACATCTTCGATTCTGATGTCTCGTTGACGAGCTATCCCGGTGACGGTCATACAGTACTGTCATACTGTCATGATGTCATACTGTCATACCATCATCGGGTCACACTGTCAACCCCCAGACATCTGATACTCATTTTCATCGTCTCTTCAATCTGAACACGAATTCGACCGTAGTCCGATGATCTGTCCAAGTGTCACCATGACTGTCATACGGCACTGTCATACTACTGTACTATCATAGTGTCATAGGGTCATACCCCGGACATCTGGTACTCATTCTTCTCGTATTCTCAAGCCCAGGATCGCTGCCACCGTATAATCTCACGATCCTCTCACGATGACTCAGCTGTGCCAATCACGCAGCGCCTCCTGGCACATTGCGAGGAGGAAGGATCGAACCTCCTCCTTCCAAAGAACTAAATGTCAAATTCAAGCGACTAAACCGCTGATCTACGACGATCGATTGAGTGCACATTCTGTTATTTATTGCATCTATAAACTTCACCCACACAAATTGTATATCGATATATCACGTCGCACGAATTATAATAAAAAGTCCACATAATATATCGATATAATTTATTCATTTATTGGTAGCTATATAAGTATGTATATACCGATATATCAAGTCGCACGAATTATAATCATAATTGATCCACGTAATATACTCGTAATACATCGAAACACTATATCTATTTATTTATATAGCGCTATAAATATTTATATATCGATATATCAAGTCGCACGAATTATAATCATAATTTGACTATTTGGTTTGAAAGTATAATGCAATAAATAAACAGATGTGCACTCAATAGATCGACATAGATCAGCGGTTTAAACGCTTGAATTTGACATTTAGCGCTTTGGAAGGAGAAGGTGCGATCCTTCCTCCTAGCAATTTGCGGGATTTTTCCTGTCGATATACCCCCCTCCCCCCACCTCCCCCCTATTCCTCTCAACGGCGATGTCCCCCCATGTGAATGCGGACCCTCCTCCACCCTCCATATACTCTCAGATGTGACGTGCTCCCCCCCCAACCTACCGCAATAATTTGCCTACACAATATACTGTATTAAGGGTCATTTGCCTACGCTCATACTGCCATTAAATCAATTGCCTACGCTCATACTGCCATTAAATCAGTTGCCTACGCTCATACTGCGGTATTCGGCATTTGCCTACGCTCACACAAAAATAAGCCCTATTCTTACAAAGGGGATTAAGCCCACAAAAATTTCGTCTTCGCACAAATTTAAGTTACATAAATACCAATAATCTCACCGTCCCAAAACATCGAAAAAGAATATCCCCAAAGTTTGGGTATCCCTTAATGTACTCTGAACCCTGCACTCCGCTGATATATCTTACCTAATTTTCTTATGATTTCTTGTCGCTAACCCGTGGTGAGACCAACCGAGTTATTCTCAGAAGGCAAGACTCGTAAAATTAAGCCGGGTGAAGAGGGGAATGAACTCTTCTTGACACCCTCGAGAAACCCACAGCTTTTGATCGTACTAAACGGCGAGAAAATACGACCTGGACATACGATCATAAATAGAATTCCGCACTTGCTCTTCACGTTCTGTTTCATCTTTATTGCTTTCCTTATAGATGTGGAAAGCGCGAGTGAACAAGTGTTTGAAACAAGTTATTACGAAATAGTCGATCATAGACTTCTCCACGTACAGTTAGCTCTTTTCGAGCCAATGGGCAGACGCAATAGTTCAGTCGCATTACACTATACAATAATACAACCGAGACAACCGCTCTCTCACTAAAGTCAGGTATGACCTCGTTATTACTCAATATACCCCGCCATTACGAGGGGATACGGGGATTGGGGTTCACCCATCGTACCTGCTGCGACTGAACCGAATTGCCGATCAACGGGGAACTCTCGCCACCCACTGGTGTGGCAATCTCAGCATGATACCTCACCAAATACGTGCTATGACGCATGTAAGAGTGATTCGGCACGTGTCACTAATGCTATTACGCTGGTTTCATTTGTCAAAGGGATAAATCGCATGCACAATTGCTGCAAATGTTGGAACCAATATAACTATTCTGTTTTGTGGCTGTTCATAAAGGTGGTATTTCCCTCAAATGTGCAAACAAGAATTGAATCTGATCAGCTGAAACTAATGTTCTAGACTTGCACACTACCTTAGCAAGTGGGGCAGAATACAAGATAGAGCCCCTCGAGCTGGCAAGTTAAGGTCACAAGTCAACAAGTAAAAGGTCCCGTGACAGTGTTTTTGGTTGCCATTAGCAGTGGCAATTCGAAACATTGACCCATGCATGTTGCTATCAATGCAAATTCTGATTACAATACACTCCGCATTTCACTCTTTAATGAATATTTGGAGGCACCTGTATATCGTTTATCCAGCGGTCACCTGAGCAGAGCAACCTGTGCTCCAGCCACAAGCTCACATGGGCGCTTCACTGGAGCTTGCCTGTCCTGCATGCAGCGATATGCCGGGATGATGCTCCATACTTTCATCCCATTCAGTACTCAACAACGGGCCTTTTCCTTTACTGTCAACCGATGATTCCGTCTTAGCAGGTGAAACCATGGCAGCCATAAGGTGGAGCGTTTCACTCTCATTCCAAGAATCAGTGATCTGCTCCCGCAAGGCATACCACCACAACGCCATATTCATTCACACTCTGAGTGCATTTTAGAGAAGGACGAGAATTGCCACAGATACTGAGAATCGGAAGTGATGCTGTAGATGCTCAGAATTGTACCCACTCGGGCAGATATACCTAGGACACTTCAACATCTCAATGCTGTCACCCTCTCACTGCTAACCTTAATCTAGCAGACGCTTGGGACTCGAGAAGCCTTTGAAATCTCACCTGCTGTTGGGGAGACTGTTGAAGGGTGGTGGTGAATACTGTCTCCGGCTCAACTTTGACCCAGCACTGAAGTACGTGCAGAACCTGACGGCAGACATCTTGCACTCCTAAACCACAAGCCACGAGGATGCCATACACCAGGACCGCGCTCTGCACAAGTAGAAGCAGCACCCCGAGGGCCGTCGCATCCACAGCCTCGGGGTATTCCTCCGTGCACATCACCGCGAACACGATCAGATACTCGGTTATGAGTGCTGTGATGCTCAGGCGATTCTCAGAGGCATCGAGGTACGGATAAGAATAGCACTCGAGCGCAAGGAACACCACAGCCACAAATAAGATGTACTCCGTCGCCAGTGACTGCCCAACCCCCATCCCAGCATCTCCTCAGCTGTCCATTTCTCCTTCCCGAAGGGAATCAGGGATATCCATCCGAGCCGACCCAATCCAGGATAATGGAATGCACTTGTGATGCTCGATGCTCTGGCCAGCTATGAAAACCAAGTTTGGAGGCATGCCGTCTTATTATAGTGTTGCTGGAAGATCTATGTGGAAATTTTGAGCAGTGAGGACTGTCAGCTCCGGGATTGAGAGTCACTGACCGAGTGAGCAGCCTGCACGCCCATGATCATCGAACACTGCAGCAGGCGCCGGATGAGTACCACACACGGCCAGTACCACAAGTCTCTTCTGAAACAGTTCTGGAAGGGGCCCATGATGGCTTGAACCAGCGGGTGGCAATCCATAAATGTTAGTGGTAGTGCACCGTCCTCCCCCTGCACGGAAAGGGAAACCAGCATGCGCCACCTTCCTCACTATGCCATGCTCGTCGTCAGCAGATAGGGCTGCTACGAAAAATGTCTAAGTTTCAACAGAAAGAGCCATTGGGCAGCAGCTGATCCATTGTGACCTCGTTACACCAGCAGGCAGCATGTCTCGGCCGGCATCGAAGCTATCAGGCCGGCTCTCGATCTGATGTAGCTTGCGCACCTCTGAATTGGGGAACACTGGTGCCACGTGGACCCTGAGGGCCTCGGGCCCCCTGGATCGAATCGCCCACAACAGAAGCTGGTCCCAGCCCTCGTCCTCGCTAGGCATGTACGTGAACCAAGCCAGCTGTCCGTCCTCCTGCTCGATGCTCTCCAGGTCCTGCCCCGCCAGGCACCAGGCTCCTCCACATGTCCGTCAGCCTCACCGTTGCGCGCATCGCTTGCAGCCTCCACCCTCACTGCACCCTCACTGCAGCGTCGAGCCGACAGAGATGCCTTCACTGGGCAGTCCTTCGCTCTCCTCAGGTTGCATCCTCCAAGAGAACACGTATGAGATCGGAGCTCGAGATCCAATATGAAGACCATGATTGTGGAGCCTGGGCGGCGTCTCTGAAAGCCTCGCCAAACCATGAGCTCCCAGGCAGGACGCCCGCAGCTCGGCAAATCAGGATGCAGAATGGAGCGCTCCGGCTTCAATGCCGGGGGAAGCAGTATGCGTCTGGTCTGTAAAATCAGCTCCTCCTGAGTCATCTGCATTTTAATCGGATGGTAAACGTTATCAAAGGCTACCCTTGATCAATATTAGCCATCCATGGCTATGATTGATGGGCATGTCACTATCCATGGCTATGATTGATGGGCATGTCACTATCCATGGCTATGATTGATGGGCATGGTACTCGACTGTTCGTGGTACTCGTCACAGCCTGGCAGGCCGCTGAAGGCGAGGAGCACGTGGGGAGTGGAAGGGGATTTTGCACCTTGACAAACATCTTGGTATTGATGGCAGGGTAAGGTCCAGAGGGAAGAGGCCCACGAGAGTATGATAGAAGCTGCGCCAGGGCTGACGCCTCGAGTCGATCGATGCACTCCACCTTCTCATCCTCCAGGTGCCTCAGCCCGGGGCCTGAGAAGGAGTCCTGGGCCGACACAAGCTCCTGCTCCTGCTGAGCACATACCCCCAGCAGCAGGGATATGACAGCATTAGGTCCATCTTCATAGCGTGACTATGCTCCTCACCATGAATCCCGAGCGTGAGCAGCATCAGGGTCACCATTGTCACTACCACCATAATCTCTAGCAGCGCACTCCAAGGGAGCTGATACACCACTTCCATTTCCAACAGCCCTACTTGCGGGACCCGGACACAAGCGAAGTGCACCGTCATATGCGCAGAAGACATTCGAGAGTTTGTCGGGCCTGCCCGCGGACAGACCGCACACTCTCCTTCACCGCCTGCACCCTGACGGCGGACACAGGCATCTCCGAGGCAACCTAAGAAGCACGCAGGCTCTCCACACGCGGATGCTGTGGACTTTGTTGGAAGTGTGCGAAAGCTTTGGGGAAGAAGCAGGAGGCAGAAGCTCTCACCTCGTTGTCCGTGAAAAGGGTTGATGATGGGAGCACCACCACGAGCTTCAAGCTCGAGAAGTGCCTCAAGGTGAGGAGCAGCGCAAGGGGCCAGCCCACCGTGAAGAAGAGCAGAATCAGCATCCCAAGCTCTTGGTACTTGGCATAGCTAGTCGAGGAGCCGCAGTCTACCTGCACGGAATTGGAAGACCCACGGGCCAGGGATTTGACAACAAAGGGGCCCAGGGCAATGCCCTCTCCCGCTGCTGGCCGGATGGCACCGCCCATGCCCGAAGTACCCTGGTAACAGGCCAAGGCGTATATTGCTACGATGAAATCCACGAGAACAGCCGATCCCTATGGAGACCCGAGGCGCACTAGGGCCCTCGAGCACCTTGCCTACACGCACCTCGGCGGGCGTGTCCTATTAAATTCTGGTTGCACAAGCAGGGTGGGATGTTGCCAGCAGCTGCCATCAGCAAGCAATACGCGAGTACATCTCTCCTTGGTCATACCGCATCCCCTGCAGGCTGACCGCACCTGACGGTGCAAGTCCTCGCACCTGAAGGTCCGCGTGCAGCAGCTGCGCTGTGTCGTCCACACCGCCCGTGTGGTAGTACTCCTCGCAGCGAAACAGGGACAGCCCCGTGGCCGCGAGCCCCGGGTATAGTACAGTTAAGAGCAGTATCACCATCACCGGGGAAACCAGCTGCACCGCCGCCTTCATAGTGCTCCGGCCAGGCATCTGCCCCCAGAGCCACGCCAGGATGCCTCCTGCAGTGACCAAAACCGTCGTGGCCACCTGGCAGACCATCCCCGCAAGAAGCCCCATCCGTGGCTCCTCAACTCTACCGCGACCCAGGTCAACGGGCCGCGGCCCAGGTCAACGGACCACCGGCAGCCTTCGTCACGGCTCCATTGGGCTCATGGAAGCTGGAATGCCCCTCGTGGGAGGCATCTTGTGCCACGCTCTTTTCAATGGGTACTCTACGCAGCGTAAGTGCGTGTGCATCACCTTGAAGACGAGGGCGGAGTGCAGCGCGCTGAAGCCTGCGCATTCAATGGGGATGAAGCGGAACACATCCAGATTGGACAAGGAAAATAATGTCATCACATCCTCTAAATATGGAGGCTGCATCTCCACCCCCCGTGCCACCCTTCCCGCCCTTGATCTACTTTTGCACAATGCGCCCTCTGGCGTTCGCCAAGCAAGAAAGCGGCTTCCTCCTCTCCCCCAGAACGGGCTCAACATTTGACATGAGGTTGGAAGCACGCTCTAAATCCGCAGATGATCCCCGGGCAACCAAAACTCCCCAGAGAGGGGATCTGATGTGATTGTAACAGACTTCTCTCTCGAGGGTTCTTCACAGATTGTCCAAAGGAACTTTCTTCTTCCCAGAAGACTCTCCCGAGAGATTTTCTTCACAAAAGACTCTCTCGAGGGATTTTTCTTAACAGAAGAATATCAGGAGTGGTGTCATTGACAAAAGGCTCTCCGGAGGGGTCTTGATAGAAGGCTCTCCGGAGGGGTCTTGACAAAAGGCTCTCCGGAGGGGTCTTGATAGAAGGCTCTCCGGTCTTGATAGAAGGCTCTCCGGAGGGGTCTTGACAGAAGGCTCTCCGGAGGGGTCTTGATAGAAGGCTCTCCGGAGGGGTCTTGACAGAAGGCTCTCCGGAGGGGTCTTGAAAGGCACTGATTTGCATGCGGGTGCCTCACAAACCTATAGCATCAGGGATCGGGGAGTGGGGCAAGCAGGGCGTGCATTGGGAGCTAGGGGTGGGTTCTGAGCAGTGGCTAGGGGGTGGGTTCTGAGCAGTGGCTAGGGGTGGGTTCTGAGCAGTGGCTGGGGGTGGGTTCTGAGCAGTGGCTAGGGGTGAGGGTTTACCGCGTGGAGCATCGTGGCATAGAGCCCGAGGTCCTGCACAAACGAAAACAAGATAAAGCTCACGCCAGGAGAGTCGCAGCGGTGGCTGACTAGCACCGGCTCCTCTGGTGGAAGCCGGCTGGACAGGGAGTAGTAAAAGTGCATCTCGTCGTTGAAGATGGTGTGCCGTCTAGTGTACACGCGCCTGGTGGGTGGAGTCTCCCCGCCTCCTCACCATCCCCCTCTTTCAACTGGTCTGACCCCCCCATCTGCAGCACGTCTCTGCTCACCAATGCCGCCGCTGCTTGTGCTGCATGGTGCCTGCCGCGGGGCTTGCAATACTCCGCACCCCGTGAAGTGCCGAGGAGGCTGCAGGAGTGGGGTGCCAACAGTCTCAGGGCAGGTGTGGCAGGCTGCAGGAGTGGGGTGCCAACAGTCTCAGGGCAGGTGTGGCAAGGCTGCAGGAGTGGGGTGCCAACAGTCTCAGGGCAAGTCTGGCTCACTAGATGGCATCGGTGGCTCAATTCAAGTGAAGAGGATGGCAACCACAGGGGGCCCAGGGGAGGAGGGATGGGCGGACCAAAGGGTGTTGCCAAAGAAACCCGCGAAGGTCACAAGAATGGCGAACACAACTGTGGCCCCCTGAATTGCCCGCACTGATATGCTGTCGGAGCATTGAACGCAGTTCTCGGTGAATGGTGTCCGCCAATACTCCTCGTCCGCATCGCAAGCATCGCAAAGCACGACTCCGTCCTGCTCCCATCCCCTCCGGATAAGGTGGCTTCAATCCGTTTCTCCCCTTTCTCATCCTCCGCAATGGCTCCCAGCCTTCAGCAGATGACGCCATCCAACCCTCTCGACAGCGCAAGCGTCGCTGTCCACAGTGTCATGTCGAGAGTCAGGACAATGCCTTATGGTGCAAAGACCAAGCGAGAGGGGAAAAGAGTGGCGGGGAAGAGACCAAGCGAGAGGCAAAGGGAGTGGCGGGGCACACCTTGTACCCCTCTGCACACAGCGCTAATGTGGCCACTCGCGCGTAGGAACCCTGTAGCCACTCCACGTGCAGTGCGGGGTCAGCGCCAAGTGGCATGAGAACCAGGAGCTAGGCTGCATCGAGCGCACTCTCAAAAGTTGGTGCAGCGCCGCATGAGAATGAGGAGGATGACAATGAGGAATATGACAATGAGGAGCATGACAATGAGGAGCATGACAATGAGGAGCATGATCATGAGGAGGCCTCTGCACAGAGCGCTGCGCCTCCTCTTTACTGGCGGACCAACCAGCATGCTGCCCTGGTGCGCACATTGGGATGAATCAACACTCCAAACGGAACTGCGGAGGAGAGGAGTCGCAGGTGGAGAGGTGGGGGTGGTGCGAGAAGAGGGGGAGAGATGGGTCCGTGAGGCTCCCAGGCAAGAGGGAGATGAGATCAAGCAGCCCATGCGGCAGCTGTAAGAGGAACATGGGTAGCAACGCACCAAGGATGTGGAGGTGCGGGCTGTGCGATTGTCGTGGGAGCAGGCAGTGTGGGCCCTGCACTTGTACAGCCGCGCGTGGAGGCACTCCGCCGTGGAGCAGCCGGCGGCGGCCGGCGCAAGCCAGTGCTGCTTTGTCACACGCAGCATGGTGTCACCGAGGCACTCGAGGCCCGGGTCGCAGGGGACGCAGCCGCGCTCTGTGCGGCCATCCACGTGCCTTGGGAGGTGGCCCGGTGGGCATGCGAGGCGACCCAAGTAAGGGGTGCCCTCCAGGGGCTGCAAAGACGCCGTCAAGAGCTCGATTTGCGCCTCCCCAGCTTCATCTAGCCCCAGGGTGAAGCCCACCTTGATCCCCCCACAACCGCAAGTACTCCCGGTCATGCGGCCATGCACATATTGCCGGCAATGCTATCGCTATATATGTCACAGCACGAGTTCGCCGCTGGCATATGCCAGAGCATTTTAGTAGGAGCGCGCCCGTGCTTATTGGAAACAGAATCATCCAGCACTTTTACAACTGAGGGACAGAGAACAGACACCCTTTGCAGAGTGTAAGTCCCCCGGGCACTTCTGACTCAAATATCTAATAGATGTATATTTAGCAGCGTCTGGGAACTAAGCACGGCTCCTGCGCCGCAGTTGTGCCACCGCGCCCCCTCGCAGCAGCGGGCCCCAGGCGGACCGCGGGATGCCCGAGTGCGCTGTGACTAGGGGGCGTAGGCGCCTAAGTCATGTCAATAACTGAATTATATTTGCATAAAACGGTGTGCAAGGCAAGCTCAGTAGGCGCAGAATGCTTCGATGGCTGGCATTCACACGTGATCACAAGAGGTGGATCCGAGTGTCGGATATGGAAGGCAGCACTGTCTAGTAGTTGCATATGGACAATCAAATGTGCTCAGCACGGGGGATTGCACGAGACTCTACGTACAGCAGCATCTGACACATATTGGACCTTTCACAGGAAAAGCAACTTTGTGCCAATCCTTTTCTTATTCGTCCCAGACAATTTGCCCCCTTAGTTCTAAGCCCTGTACGTTTCAATTAGGCGGCCTTGACGCAAGTGTCAAGAACACTGTTGTCACCTTTTGGACAGCCGCAAGGTTTGAGCAGATCGGTCACTGAGGAGCTTCGCATTGTAATTCATCACGTTTCTGTGAATAATGATCAGGTTCCCAAAATTCTATTATTGATTGGGGTCGCAAACTGTAAGTATTTATGTAGAATCTGCCCACTAAATATGGGCTACATAAGTCAACCAAATATGGGCTACATAAGTCGTCGGACGGCGCGGGGCACACTTGTTCACTAAATATGGGCTACATAAGTCGCTGGATGGCGCGGGGCACACTTGCTGGTAGACACGTGCCGAAGGGAGGCGGCACCTCGTGCTGGATGGCTCCGCTGCGGCCCGCCACCGCCGCGGTCATTCTGCTGAGCGCAAGTGTCCGATCCGAGCCCAGCGCGTAGCGTGTGTATATACGCAGCATGAAACTGTCACCCCTGTCAGTGCGCCAGTTGCCGTATGCATCCCGTGCGATGACCACCACCTGATTTACATCCTGGGTGACGTCCACGCTTGTGTACATGGGACTTGGGAGGCCCTCTGCCAGCCGGGCCTCCTCCGTGTCCTCCCTGCGCCCCACCGCCGGAAGCCCTCCGCCCGTCCCATTCGTGAATTAGAGCGGCGTCCCTGGGAAGAACAGCACTTTTGGATGCCTGAAGCAACTCTGGCGCCCAAAGTCTAGACGAAGAACACTCGCCTGTCGTGGCCCGGTAGCCATCATTTCAGGACATCACCTTAACCCTAAACCCTGCCATCCTAGCCGAGAATGCTTGCTTATCTTGACCCGGCAGGCACGGTATTTCAGGGCGTCAGATCAAATCTGAAATCTGCAGTCAGGACAGTCCACCCTTGCATATCTCGACTTGGCGGGGCACTCATTTTCTGGACAGGCGCCGGTCAACCCGGTGAATAATGCACACCCTTCTGGAGCCCAGAAACCGGCCAACCCGGTGAATAATGCACACCCTTCTAAAGCCCAGAAACCGGTCAAGTCAGCGGCCCTGGAGCGTACGGCAGGAGAAGTATGTGGGATGAAAGCCAGTGTGTTGGAGCGGTGTTGTGTGGGGAGTGAGCATTTGGCGGACTTCATCATCGGATGCGCCACGTCATATCAAGCACCACATGCGCACACTCCTGGGGGGTGCGGCCAGGGTACAGGAGAGCCGCACAATCGGGGATACAGCCTCGCCGTCACGTGGGGAGCCAAGAATTGGTGCATGGATACGGACCTGGTGGCAAGGTGGTGAATGGTTGAGGCCTGCGCGGAGAGTGCCGCCGGCTGCACCACAAGGCTCAGCTCGAGAGGGGAGGCAAGGCTGCTCCCAGCCCCATCTCCTTGCAGCTCCTCTCCATCCAGATATGCCTGCACCAACACACACATGCTGAACAGTCTCAGCTCACGACGCAACCGATGGCAATGCAGACCGTTCAAGGTTCTCCACGGACACCTTTACTATTGAGGGCCAGGTGTCCACTTTGAGCTCCCCTCGAGTCGGATCAGTCATGCCAGTGCTGAGACGTGAGCCCGAGGTGAGCCTGGGGTACAGTCCGCCCCCGGCGATGCGCATCTCTGCGGCTCGCACCCCTGAACCCTGACAGAGGACGAAGCTCAGCTTGGAGGCAATCTTGAGCTCAAAACAAAGTACTGAAGCAGGAAGACGGCCGCTCCCCCGCTCCTCTGCCTTCCTCTGCCTGCGCCAGGAAAGTGCAAATGTCGCCACGTGGCACTGCGTGGCTGCGCTAAGTTTCCGGACAATCCCGGCACAAAAGATCACCAAAACTCTCAAGCACTTTTGTCTGTATGTCCGGATCATAAGGTCGGCAAATCGCTTGTTAGAGCCTACCTGGATGTTGTAGCTGCCTGCCAGCTGTATCTCACCGGAGGTCAAGTAGTTCCCGCCTCCACCGGGGATGTACTGCGGGTCAGGGAGGGAAGGGGGCGCTGCTCTGCCGTAGATATCCCGCACAGTGACGCTGTACGAGTCCGTAGGGTTGTCGCGCAGATTGCCAAATCGGTCGCGGCCGCTCACCGTGACATAATAGGTGGCGCCCGCCACCGTTGTGCTAGCGCTAGCAAGCGCGAAGTCGCTATGGATGGCGCTTGTGGGCCATGTCGGCGTGACTGACAAGAGGAAGCCGAGATCCATTGCACCTACCACACTGGGGTAGTCCAGCCCGCCTACGTACACCTGCATGCGGTGCAGGGAGCTCTGTCAGGGCTCCTGGCGGCTGGAGGCCACCTTGCGTACTATCCAGTATATCAAATCAGATTACACCGCACGACCTGCCAATGACACGACTGCTCAGATCCATTCTCAATCGACGAGTCTGCGCACAGCTTAGGACTCATTGTGGGGTCTGGTATTGTGATTCCACAAACGGTCCACGGGGAAAAGCGGTCCACTGTGGCAGCCGGAGGGACCTCCTGTACAGCAGTTGGGAGGGAGTTTAGCAAGATCAGACATCGATTGCTGAACTGTGAGCGGAGGCTGCTGCTGTGAGAGACCGGCTTCGTCCTCCGCGGCCCACGTGCACCTGAGCCCGTGTCTGTCAACTGCTCAACAAGTCAGAAGTGCCATAGTGGAGCATCAGTGATAGGGTCTGAGGGAGCATCCAAAACCCTGATAGCTCTGTGTCAGTACCTTAACATAATGGTCGCCAGCAGCCGACACCTGCAGCGCCAGGCTGTAGGTGCCATCTGCATTGCTAAAGCACTCCGACAGCTTGGAGGTATCATATTCATCTGCGCCTCGTCGATATACCTGAGAGCGCAGCCCCACATGTCCTCGGTGACACATCCGCGACTCCCTCGCTCGGGATCGTAGCTTCTGCGGGGGTCTGCGGGATTTGACCGCATTGCGAAACAGAGCCGCCGGCAGAGGTGCAGCACATCGTCTGCCACTTAAGAGGGCCCACCCAGCATCGAAGAGGAGTGGCAGCCCCATAATCTGATTGGCTGGTTTTAAGCTGGTGCAAAAAATACCATAGCACAAAGGCGAGGTGCTCGGGTGGAAAGTGAAAGAAAAAGAAAAAAACCACCCCCTGGTGGAAAGTGATAGGAGAATACAACCTGTTAAAAGGCAGCTTGCGGCAGGGCGGGAGGGAATGCAGTGGCAGGAGCAGAGACAAGGGGCAGCTTGGGCACACCACAGCATGGCACTCGACTGGATTGTAGGTCATCCGATTGGAGTACTCATCGAACAGCTCTACCACGTACGTGAGCGTGCTGCCGGCCTCTGCTGCCGCCTGCGGGCACAGTTGCTGCAATGCCAAAGTTCCCGTTCCCCGCCAGGTGGAGCTCAGCACAACTTGAATGTTGACGGAGTATGCTGCATGGCAGCTGGTAGACGGCTCTGTAGCGGGTGTTCATCACACACTGCACTCTGCAGCGTCACATGCGCTGCACCAGGAAAATGCAGCGTCACATGCGCTGCACCAGGAAAATGCAGCGTCGTATGCGCTGTACCAGGAAAATGCAGCGTCACATGCGCTGCACCAGGAAAATGCAGCGTCACATGCGCTGCACCAGGAAAATGCAGCGTCACATGCGCTGCACCAGGAAAATGCAGCGTCACATGTGCTGCACCAGGAAAATGCAGCGTCACATGCGCTACATCGGGAACATGCTCGTGTTGCGTCACAATCTTTTCAGCGGAAATGATGGAAGCACTAGGGCCGGAGGCGGGCAGAGCATTCGCTCAGCCGCACCCTTCAGACCTTGTGCCGTGTGCGTGGCTAGGAGGGCACCGGCGCGGAGGCACAACCTGATTGGAGCATGGCATATGGATGTCAGTGGCATTGGTGTGGTTCAGCTTCGACAGCGGGGCACTTGCGCTTGGCAGGTTGTAGCTGGACCCGTCGTCGGTCACCACCTGATCAAGCACGGAGTAGCCTGCATCTTGGAACGCAGAGGAGCTCTGTAGATGATCCACAAAGGAGCGTTTGGTCATCGCGTCCCCGGCTGCCACTACCTGCTCTGCCTGCTTTCACCGCACCCACACCCACGGTAACGCAAGGTGTGAGCTGCATAACGAGGCCTGGGGTGACACCAACACTCGACCCACCCGCTCCTTCTACACCCACAACCTGCGGCAGGGCGACGCTCACCACCTGTCACGGGACGGCCAGTCATGGCCTCCTGGTGTCGTTCCACGTCACCTTCCTTGGTAGCAAAGAGCTCGCCCCAATCATGGCACAATGACTCAAACACCATACAGGGCAACTGCACCTGTGACATGTCCTCTGCGATGATGCTGTACGAGACGTTGACCGTGGTGAGCTGTGTAAGGTGCCGCCGGTTGTATATATACACAGGGGACTGGAGTGCCACCAGGGACTCCGGCACCGTGAGGGTGGTGGCCAGGCCTTGCCGAACAACATCTGCGGAGTATGTGGACGGAAGTCGAATCTGCGGAGCGCCGCGCCGCCAGATGGGCCCTCATCACACCCACGGCAAGCCGAGGTGAGCCGCACCATCAGTCCCGGCAGGCCGCAAGACACGTGGCAAGCTGAGAGCCTTGGCTGGAGGACCACAATAGAGGCATGGCATGGGAGGATGTTGGGGCTGGGGTTGCAGCAGCCACATCAAGGCTGGGACGGCATGGCATGGGAGGATGTTGGGGCTATTGTGCTGGCATGGGAAGATGTTGGGGCTTGGATCGGCATGGCATGGGAGGATGTTGGGGCTGGGGTTGCAGCAGCCACATCAAGGCTGGGGCTGCTGGGCCGAGGGTCCGTCCAGGGCTGTCACCTCGATACTTGCAGACACGGAGGGGGGAACTGTGGCGTAGCTGAAGAGCAGCGGCCCTCCGCCTGGCACGCCCCCGCCTGACACCTGGAGCGCGGCAGACACAGTGCGTCATCCGGGACTCCAACGTTGGGGAGTGACTGTGAGCCCCAATTTTGAACAGAGGTGCCCTACACGATATGGCTTTGCCCACTTCTGCTCAGGATAACATGACCGAGCGCAGCGTGGCTCATCACAAGCTATTCTGGGCCGGCAAAGCACGGCACGGCTCAGCAGTGCTCACCTCGGCATATGCCAGCATGGCAACCTATCATAGCTCACTTCAGTATCCTATCATAGTCCAGCTCAGCCTATCATAGCCCAGCTGAGCAGTGACATATCACCAGGCGATGCCTGCAAGTGGATGTACACAGGGCCAAGAGGGGATCAGTGCGGGGCAAGGGTTTAGGGGGCGGAGATGAGATGTGGGCACCTTAAGCTCAACCTCGTACTCCCCGCTGATCGTGTTCTCCAGCCAAAGCAAGGTGTTGCCGTTGCTGTGGGTGAGCTCCCTGCATTCTGCCGAGGCGGACGCCCGCCGGAAGAAGCACTCTAGGGGGAGGTCCGAGGACACGTACTGCATCAGCAGGTTGTCATACATGTCACGCAGGTACACCCGCAACACAGTCTGCACTCCCGGTATAATCGTCTCTCCGCACTGCACTTGCGGCTGGCACTCCTCCCACGTGCTGTCGGTCTTCTGCACCCACACGCTTGAGGCCTGCCGGGATAGGGCCGCCGTGTTCACCTGCGCGGTTGCACTTGAGACCCTGAGAACATGCGCACGTGTGAGGCCTCGGCGGTGTCTTGCTGCGGCAGCCTCAGACGCGGAGGCCTGCAGAGGGCCAGCTGCGGCTGAGGCGCCAGCAATGCAGTCCCTTCAGAGTGCACATGGGTGGTGATCGGCCTGTCACATGTCAGTACGGGGCCTGTCACATGTCAGTACGGGGCCTGTCACATGTCAGTACGGGGCCTGTCACATGTCAGTATGGGGCCTGTCACATGTCAGTATGGGGCCTGTCGCATGTCAGTACGGGGCCTGTCACATGTCAGTATGGGGCCTGTCGCATGTCAGTATGGGCGTGTCACATGTCAGTGCGGGGCCTGTCACATGTCAGTGCAGGCCTGTCACATGTCAGTACGGGGCCTGTCACATGTCATACGGGGCCTCATGTCAATACGGGCCTGTCACATGTCAGTATGGGGCCTGTCACATGTCAGTATGGGGCGTGTCACATGTCAGTACGGGGCCTGTCGCATGTCAGTATGGGGCGTGTCACATGTCAACACGGCTGCGATACCTCTATTGACAAACACACAACCACCAAGTGCAACCTGGTGGCATCTTCGAATGCCGTTCATAGTCATAACATTTCTATTCACCAATCACATTTGCCAAAGCACACGACAAGTCAATTCCATTAAGAGAACAACTTCATTTTTGCAAAGGGGTTGCTTTCGCCGCGCTAGATAAGCGGATTGTTCTCTGGGAAGTCCACTTCAGACTTTCTTAGTCTGTCAGAGGTTGATCACAAAGGAACAGAGATGTACTTGGTCGGGTGAGTAGGGCACAAAAGAAAACAGAGCTGTAGCTCCGCAAGCTTTGGATCCTAAAATCTGTCCATGTCATCTCTCGACTGTCATGGTTAAATTGGAGCCTGCGGAATTTTAAGGTTTCTGTGCCGGTAGATCGATCAGGGTTTCCTGAGCCGTTAGATCAAATCACCAGCTGAGTTAGATCTAACGCTAAAAGTATTTAGGAGTTCCGACAACAGAAATCCGCAGCTCTGTTCTTTTGCCTTCGCAAAAGAACTTCACAAGAAATTTTCCTCGTGGGAAATTCTTAGTGCGGCACACTGCAAATTTAATCCCACATTTTAACGTTATCGTGCAAGTCTAAAACTCTTGACAACTTACGAAAATCGCCGATCAAGGAGGTGAGCAAGGCGAGTCGGAGCACAACTCTGATGCGTCAGAACAACCGGCACCGAAGACCGGGATGGAATCCTTGTTGGAGCAACAGGGCGCCATGATGAAGCTCATGATGGAGCAGATGAAAACTCTCGCGGTGAGAGTTGAAGTCGCGGAGGAGGCGGCCGCGAAAGCCGCTTCCCAGGCTGGTGGTTCCGCTCAGAGCGGAGACGCGGAGTTAGAGGAATTGCAAAAATTCCCGTACGTTCCACATGTTGAAGGGAATCCGTTCCCTACGCGACTCGCTACTCTGGAGGCCGACATGCCGCAAATGTATGATCTCTACAATGACAAGACCTACGACGCCCTCTCCAAACGCACCAACTCGTCCATGCGTTACGAGCAGTTGGTGCTTGCCCCTGCGCTTTCGTACATGCACGACGCGATCGCGTATTCCGAGGTGACTTGGACTGGTGTCCGGACGAGAAGGATGCCCCAACGGTGGAGGAGTTGGGTGAGCGCGTTTACACAGCCCACAACACGTTCAAGGGCGTTTTTGCCCTTCTCAGCACCCGGTATACCATGTTGCAGCTCAGAGCGAGCATGAAATCGGACGCAACTTCTCACGGCGGAGCGGAGGCGCTGCGGGCGAAGCTGGCATTCATCGAGGAGAAGGTGTACGCAGGCGGCGACAGGCTGGTGAGCGACTCAGTGCTCACTAAGTGGTTGAAGGAATTCGACACCACGAAGGCGAAGGCTGTGATGCAGACCCACGCCAAGGCCAACGCCAAAGTTTCGACTTTTCATGACCGTCAAGGAGGCAAAGGCAGAGGCGCAGCGGGCGTTGGAGCTGGCGAAGGTGAAAGCGGCCGCGGCCGTGGCAAGGGCGGCAAAGGTGCAGGGCTTGGGCGAGGCGCCCAAGCCCAGAACTGACCTTCCGATCAGGGAGGTGTTGGACGCCTTCCGCCCCTCAAGGCGTCCAACGGAAAGAGCCCACCCTGCAGGAAAGGGTGCGGAGCAAAAGGGGGGCATGGCGCGCAGCTGGCGTGAACTCAGAGGTGATGCAGTGGATCAGCAAAGGGGCAAAGATGCGCTGGGTCGACAAGGCGCCTCTGCCTTTCGATCACGGAGTGTCGTTGGCCGACGCCACCCCTCCGCAGCTGGAGTGGATGGCCGCAAAGACCGAGCAGTGTCTCAAAACGGGCGCATAGGTACGAGCGAGGAGGCGACGACACGTATCCCGAGTGTTTCTGGTGCCGAAGTGGCGTCTAGTGATGGACTTCCGCTGGTTGAACGCGCATTGCGTCAAGTCCCGCTGCAAGATGGAGACGCTGAAGAAGCTGTGACGGCTTACCAAGCCGAACCACTGGTGCATCAGCTTCGACCTCCAGGACGGCTACCACGTCGCGGGGATCGACCTCGCCTACCAGGAGTACATGCAGTTCGATGTGCGGGGGGGAGTTATTCCAGTGCGGCGCTCTTCCATTCGGCTGAAATGACTCGCCTCGCATCTTCGTCAAGGTCGCGAAGGTGCTCGTGGAGTGCCTGCGTTCTCCGCGATCCGCGGCGGATCGGCGAGAAGTGCGGAAGCTGCAAAGCAGAAGCAAGGTGCAACGGCGATGGGTAGTTCGCAGGTGAGCTGGAGGATGCGGCCGCGGGGAGCATCAAGCGGTGAAAGGATTCTGGTCCGACAAGCTACGGCACCTCCACATCACGCACGTGGAGTTGGAGGCCGTGTACAAGACAGTGCAATCCTTGGTGAGCGAGTTCACCGGCAAGGTGGTGCGCCTCTACTGCGACAACCAGGCGGTGGTGGCCATGCTCTCTCACTTCACGTCGCGCAACCCGGAGCTGATGCGGCGGATGCAGCGCTTGTGGATCCTGCTGGACTTAAACGACATCGGGCTCCAGGCGAGGTACATCAGAAGCGAGGCGAACGAATGGGGCGACCGCTTGTCTCGGGACAAGGACCTGGACGACTGGCGGCTGAACCGCAGGTGGTTTCAGTGGGCAGAGCGGGAGTGGCACCGGCACATAGTGGACTGCTTCGCCTCGGAGCTCTCCGCCCAGCTGCCGCGCTACTACGCACAGTGGCACGACCCGGGGTGCGAGGGCGTGGACTCTTTGGTCTTTCCTGGCTAGGAGAGGTCAATTGGGTCAACCCGCCGTGGTCTCTCCTCGACGAGATGGCGCACAAGCTGCGGGAGGAAGGGTGCGCCGCTACGGTGGTGGCGCCCTACTGGCCGGGGTAGATGTGGTTCCAGCAGCTGGAGGCCATGGCTGACGAGGTGGTGATCCTGCCCAGGAGCAGGGACCTCTTTACTCCCAGCCGGCTGGGAGGGTCCGAGCTGCTCGGGGCCTCAAGCTGGGACGGCATCATGTTCCACATCTCCTCCAGGTGAGCCATTACCTGCAGGATGGGAGGCGGGCGTCCAAGCACGCTCCGCAGACGGAGCTGGCTGCTGGCTGCAAGGTGAAGGTGTACTAGTCTGAGGATGATGCCTGGTACACCGGCACCGTGGGTGACATGGGGCCTGACGGCCTAACCCACATTGCCTACGAGGATGGTGACGAGGAGGACTTGGACATGAGCAAGGAGAAGTATGAGGTGCTCCTGGCAGCTGTGCAGGAGGTGGCTGGCTGGGATGCGGCGCTTCAGGAGCGCTAGAGGGGGGAGCTGGGGGACAGCTCCCTCACTGAGCTGGCGGTGCAGATGCAGGGGCCAGCATTGGGCGACAAGACGGTGGGCAACTACCGGCTGAAGGCTCGGGCCTTCATGGCGTTCTGTGAAGCGGAGAGCAGGGAGCGGCTTCCGGCAACGGGGGCCACGGTGAGGCTGTACATTTCCTACATGCTGGACAAGGGCACAGTGCAGGCGTCCAACATGCAGCCTTACCTGTCCGCCATCAACAACTACCACGAGGACATGGGATTACCCGGGCCTGCAAAGGGCCGGGCAGTCTCCAGGGCGGTGAAGGGCATGTCCCGCCTCCAGGTGCAGGCGGCTGAGGCCGCAGGTGAGGAGCAGATGGTGCGGACCTGGCTGCCGGCCAGACATGTCTCGGCGGTGCATGAGCACGGGCTGGGGCTTGAGCCGGTAGGCCGGGCAGCTACGGAGCTGCTCAGGGCGTGCACCTACGTGGTGTTTGCCTTTGTCACCTTCGGCCGGCCGGAGACAGGCGTGCCCATGCTCAGGGAGTACATCAGCATCGCAGGTGATGACATCTCCATGGATCTCCACAAGGAGAAAGGTAGGGGGCACGTGCGCCTCAGGAGGAGGCTCACCATCCCCGCAGCGGGGGTGGCAGGGCTTGTGCGGCTCCTGCGGCACTGGCAGCAGGTGCGGGATGCCAGTTGGGGGCAGCGCCCGGTGACAGGTTCGAAGGTGCAGGGCAGCTACTGGAGGCTGCCGTGGGAGCGAGGAAAGCTCCACTCGGCGCAAGCTAATCGCTGGGTGCAGTTGGCATTGGGGAAGCTGGGGTGTGTCCCTCCGGAAGGGGGACACTTCTCTGGCCACAACACCCGCAAGGGGGCTTGTACCTGTGCCAGGGCAGTGGGCGCGGCGCTTGAGAAGTGCTGCTTCCTAGGCGGCTGGTCTCAGCTGTCCTGCGCCATCCACTCCTACATTGACCCGGCAGCTGTTCCCGACGAGCACATGGAGAAGTACTTCGGGTGGATCACTCCGAGGTGGCGGCAGCAGCAGCGTGGCACAGGGCAGTGTGCCTAATGATCTCTGTTACATGACAATGAGACGTGAAGAGCAAAAGAAATGGATAAATTGGAGCCTGCGGAATTCTAGAGGTTTCTGTGCCGGTAGATCGATCCGGGTTTCCTGAGCCGTTAGATCAAATCACCAGCTGAGTTAGATCTGACGCCACAAGTATTTAGGAGTTCCGACAACGGGAATCCGCAGCTCTGTTCTTTTGCCTTCCCTACCCACCCAACCCAGAAGACTCTGAACATTTTGCCTTAGAAGTTGTGCATCAGCCTAAAAAGCATGTGAAGCTGTGAATCAGCCTAGAAAAGACATTCCAAAAAGAGATTTTCTCTCACACACTTAAAAGCATGTAAGAAGAAAGCTATTTTTAATGAAATGCTATGCAGTGTGCCTGTTGGCGATGAGATGTGAAGAGCAAAAGAAATGTCTCGATCTAACACCCAAGGGAGAAAGGGGAAGTCAGGGGAGAAAATGCACCCGGGAAATGGGGGGAACAATGGAAGACAAAATACACACCACCAGCCGAAGAGGCAGAAGTACATGACCACCAGGGGGCAAATGGGAAGCACCACCCATCTCCGAGGAGAATGTACGATGCAAAAGCCATGCTATACACGGATGGAAGCAAACGACTAGTTAAGATGGAAACAGGGGGGAAGCAAGACAACGCAGGAGCTGGGGTATGGGACCCGAGATGGGGCAAACAATAAAAGCATATGGCTAGGTGGCAAGGGTGGGACCAGTCAGTCAACAAAGCTGAACTCATGGCAATACTAATGGCCCTGCAGCTAGATGTAAACACAGCAGAGAGACGGGTCCGAATATGTACAGACAGCAAAGTCTCGCTGTACCAGATACAAAATGCGAGAAGGAGACCGCACAGCATGAAGAGACACAGGCACCGGGACATACTGCACAAAATACTCCAAGGAATAGGGGAACTCAATACACAGGGCACGCCAGTGGAACTGTGCAAGGTCAAAGCACACGTGGGAATACAAGGAAATGAAGAGGCAGACAAGATGGCGAAAACTGCATGCGAATATGGGGACTACAGAGAAAGCCACACCAATGCACCAACAATATACCTCAAGGCAATACTGCAAGCAGACACCCCGAACCAAAGGGAGGTCAAAGGAAAGAGAGGGGTGAACGAGGAAGCCACCAAACAGGAACGAAAACACAAACAGGATACAAGCAACAGACTGGGACAACTGAAAAGGTGACCCGAAACAATAGGCCCGAAGAGGCCCGTCAGGAGGAACACCTAGAGGCTGCACAAGCAGAAGAGCAGGAAGCGACCGAAACCCTCACAGAAGAGCAGCTGATAATGACGGCACAGAACGAGGCCACCAACCACCAAGAACCACCAGAGGAGGACGAGGAGTACGAAGGAAGAGGGGAATGGAGACATGGAAAACTAAAATGACAATGAGGAGGAGGGTGAACAACCAATGGGAGACCAAGACCAGAGGGAGGAGGGAGAAGGGGCAGCAACGGAGCAGACAGAGCAAGATGAGCAGAACGAAGAGCACCGAACGCGGCAAACAGAAGGGTTGGGAAATGAAGTGCGAATAATAATGGAGGACCTTGAGCAGGAACAACAGGAACTTCAACAGCAACAACAAGAAGAACAGAGGGACCAGGAGATGCGAAAGGAAAGGGAAGAAGTGGACAAAAGAAGGAGACAAAGGAAAGCGGCGGAAAACACCAGAACCACAAGAATAAAACTTGCGGAAAAGGAGAAGTCAGATGGATACATGCGACACCTGATAGGGGACCAAGCCACTCACAAAATGTCCAAGTGGTTCTGTTAGGTATGCCAACCGCACGAGATTACCACAGTGCTGAAATGCAGATGCAGAGTCCTACCGGCAGGGCCATACAAGAAAGAAGCGGACAGAAAGAAGGGGCACAGGTGCCCTCTATGCCACGTGGAATACCAAGCTGCGTCTGCTGGGAGAGCTGCTGCACCGCGGCCACCAGCTCTTCCACTCGCACGGTGAGAGTGCGCATCTGCTGGGAGAGCTGCCGCACCGCGTCCACCAGCTCTTCCACTCGCACGGTGAGAGTGCGCATCTGCTGGGAGAGCTGCTGCACCGCGGCCACCAGCTCTTCCACTCGCACGGTGAGAGTGAGCGTCTGCTGGGAGAGCTGCTGCACCGCGGCCACCAGCTCTTCCACTCGCACGGTGAGAGTGCGCATCTGCTGGGAGAGCTGCCGCACCGCGTCCACCAGCTCTTCCACTCGCACGGTGAGAGTGCGCATCTGCTGGGAGAGCTGCTGCACCGCGGCCACCAGCTCTTCCACTCGCACGGTGAGAGTGAGCGTCTGCTGGGAGAGCTGCTGCACCGCGGCCACCAGCTCTTCCACTCGCA
>LGRX02011376.1:0-25528 GCA_001247695.2 Cymbomonas tetramitiformis
CTACGGTAACCGTTCCGGTATATGCAAATTCATTATCTAAAACTGCTTTTATATTTGTACTTAAAACTGTTTCTAATTGAGCTAATTCTGTATAATTTGCAAAAGGAATAATTTGCAAAAGGAATTTCTACGGGAAATAATTTATTAGTATCGATTTTTCCTAAAAAGAATATTCCATTAAAATTATTAATAGTGTACCATGTTTTAGCAGCCGAAAAGGAATTCAAGACAACACGTAATTTACTTGTAACTCTATAATTTAATAAAGCTGTTGGTATATTTACATCTATTCTTCGAGAATCACCTGCCGAATTTTCTTCACTATTTAAATATATAGTTCGTGATGAAATTATATTATTCATTATCTATACTAATAAAAGATTGATTTTTAATATTTGCTTCCGTGTCCCTAATTTTTTGTTTAGAAATTTCGATATTTCCATTGGCTAATTCAGTGTAATATTCGGTTCTATTTAAATAATCATCTACTAAAAGTTCAATATGTGCTTTGGAAATATTTTTGAATATTCTTTCGGCTTCCACAATTAAAAGATCTTTTTCTATATTCATTTTAAATTAAATGTTCTTTTATATTTATTAATATTTTTTTCTAATGAAGTTGTTTCACCCCATAATAAATGTTTAGAAAGTGACCCTGCGGTATAACATTTATTCCAATTTTCATTAGACTTATGACGTTTAAGATAATTTGATTTTTTTTTTATATCTTTATTTTTTGTAAAATCTGAATATCCTTTTGCACCAAAATGAACAGTTTTTAAATTATCAAAAATTGCCATTAATTTTTTATCTTTTTTTGTAGACTTTTTAATTTTTACAGTTTTATATTTACAATTTGCCATTTTATATTATATATCTTATGGATTTATTACACCGACTTTTATAGGTGTTGAACTATTGCCGTCATACTCGACATATTTAATTCCCTTTTTAAAATTACCTGAATTTATGTTTCTATTTTCATAACTTACTCCGGTTGTAGGCGAAAATAACTTTTTATCTTGCTTTTGTCTACCCGTTATTTTTCTAATTTTTTCGGTAATTGGGTCATAACTAGGGACTTTTTCTATATTTTTTTCTTCAATTGGATGCAACCCTAAATATTTCCGTAAATAATTCTTTTCTTCTAGACTCTCTTTAACTCCCATGGTATCCATAAAATCTGTAAAATTAATAGGGGGCGCTTCGTTTAACAAGGAAGCGCCTTTTTTGTGTCGCGAGGTGTATTTTTTTTGTCGTGTCGCAAACAGATCCGATTATACTCAACATTATACACCGACGGTTCGCAGCTTTTTCAAAAAAAAGCTGCAAGGTCCTGCGTTTCCCTTATAGGAGCGAAACAGGTTTTCCTGGAAAAAGTGACATCGACGCACACCATACTACCAGAACTGTCCACCTTTGGGGCCCTTTTTTACGGAAACAGTGTGATTTCCCTGTCAGATCGGGAGTAACCGCCCATATATAATTATATTGCAGTCCACACCGGTCACCTTAAGATGGCAAGCAGGAGAGTTATACAAATCGGTGGAGCATTGCCGCCAATCAGAGACGCATAGAATATTCCTGGGCGTAGTATCGAATTATGGATATTCATGCAGAAGTTATCAGCGCGACAGATTTCAGATGGCGTATAAAAGATATTTCCGACCGATCGCCAATCAGAGAAGCCATGAGATTAGATAAACTCCATGAATATGGGTCACACGCGAAATACCATAAGCTGACTGTGCACGTACAAGGAGCACGGGTTTTTTTTGTATAATTATAGAAGGCGCACGTGCTACAGATTTCAGGGTGGCTTACATGAGATGTTTTGGACTGATCGCCCATAACCGCCAATAAGAAGTGCGAGCGCCTGAGATAGGCACCATGAATATGGGACGACAAGGGAAAGGGATCACACGACAAAAACGAGATGGTTTTGCAGACGATGGATAAGCCAATCAGCGACGCGATCAGTTTCGATTTATATATTGGTAAATTAAAAAACTGCACCACAAAAAGCCCTTAAGTGTGGCTTCCTCGCGACAAATGCGATGCGACTGGTTCCAGACTTTCGCAACATGCTGACATGGCATGGGTTTGCGACACGACAAAAAAAATTCACCTGGCAGACATGCTGACATGGCATGGGTTTGCGACGAAGATTACAGTGTCACAGTTGAATGCCATACAGTACCCGAAACCATACTGTACCGTCCCCTACTGCTACTGTCCCATTTTACACCTGTCGAGAACAGGTGTAAAATGGGACAGAAGGGGAACAATGGAATCCCACTGTGTGACTACATGACATGGCAACGCATGTCATGTCATGGCGAAATCGGTTCACCGGTGAGACCCACGCGGGCCGCGGCTGGCTGATTTCACATATGAGATATCTCGATGTTGACTCTCACATTCATTCTTGACCCTTTCGTTTAGCGGCGCACCTCACAATGTTTTTTGCTGTGCCCTGCTTTGTACTGCTGCATGTATTTTTTCCCTTCATACTAACTAATTTCCGGTATATCCTAACATCCTTGCAGAGTTGTGTTTCATTGTTCTACAGGTCGCGTTCGTTTTTGCTATATGTGTGACGCCCCCAGCAACATTCGGGTATTGCTGGCGGCATTCTTGTAGGCCGGCTGACGGGCTGTGCCGCTGCCCGTCGTTTTGATGTTGTCGCAAGCATTCACTGACTGATATTTTGCAGGAATTTACTTTTGGTTTTCGAGCTTCTGTTTTGTATTCGTTCTGTTTCTCCTGTGGTGAGTCTATTTTTCGAGGGCGATGTCTGCACAGTTTGTGCAGCGTGGGTTCGAGCCCCACCTCTCTCACTGACTTTTCCCTCCGTAATTTTGCAGGATACTTTTCACGTTTTCCTGTTTCGCCGCACTCCTGCACGTTTGTTTCGCATTCCTGAACGCCTGTTTCGCATTCCTGAACGCCTGTTTCGCATGTGTGCTGTTGGTCGTTGCGTGTACGTTTGGTTTTGTTATTCATTTTATTTCTGACCTGTTTGCGATTACCGTGTGCAGGTATTTCAAATATCTCATGCTCGTTGGCGAGACGCATGTTACGGTGTGGAAATTGTGAAGAGTGTTGAATTATTTTGCTTATTGGCTTCCAATGCGTATTTGCCTGCGTGTTTTTGTGATGATTGCAATATTTTTTCACTTCGTTCTGACGTTTTCGCATTCGCTGTGTGCAGGTAATTCAGGTTCACCTTTATCGCTGGCGAATTGCATGTTGCTGTATCCAGCAACCTGCTTAGCCTTTAGATTTTAGAACTTAGAAGTCAATCTTTTATAGGATTTGTTTTGTTTGTACCTGACTTAATAACAGTATGCACTGCACATTTATTGTTAAGATGTATAAGCATAGTTATGTAATTAAAATAGAGTAGAAAATAGTGCATGCTGTGCTAACGTGAGCACATTTCCCTGCCAATTGTTAGTTAATTTGCATATGCTAGCTTGTCAAATTGTTTCTTTTCTTCCGTAAACTGTGATATGGTATACTCCATAATCTTTTGTATAAGTTTTGTAGATTCGGTTCAAAAATATAGTCTTCTTTGTGTCGCTGCGACAATAATCAGCCCCGGACTCACTGTTTGTCGCACTGCGACAATAATGAGTCCCGTACTCACTTTTGTCGTCCCAGAATATAATTGATATGTCGCATGGTGCGACAAAAATAAAAGATCATGCGACACAAGTGAAGTGCTACCGTTTAACAATGCACCTTCTAATACACCTTGAGTCGTTCTAAAATAATGTTCATCTTTAGAATTTGTATGTTGATAATATCCAAAATAACCACCCATAACTGAACCGCCTATAGCATTTGCGAAACCAAATCTAGATCTTGCCGTGGAAACTCTTTCGGTTTGGGGATAATTTTCAGTATACATTTGCTCTATATCATGTAATTTTACAAGATCATTTTCAGTTCCCGGTTTTGGATTGACATGAATAATTTCATAATTAGAATTTGGATGAGGTTTAATTCTTGCCGGTAATGAAATTAAATCTCCTTCCGTTGAATAAACATATTGTTTTTCCGTTGGTGTATTTACCGGTTTTTGCAAGGGATTAATAGCTGGATTAAAATGATAACCCTCGACATTATATTTTTCGGCAATGAAATTGCTTTGTCCGGCTCCGTTTGAGTGACCGGTTACCGAAATTTTGTAATTATTTCCAAATTTTTTAAAAACATTTTCATATCTTTGGGATGCTTCGTTATATCTTTGAGTTGTGCGTTGTTTGCCTATAGTTGTTAATAAATTCACATACCAATCCTTAAAATTACTTAACCTATTAGGGTTTTTAGAAATTGTTTCTAATTTGTAAAATTCAGCGTCACTTCCACGATATGCTATGATTACTTCTTTATTTATAGAATTAACTAATGTAATCGAATTTCTCCCGCTTAATGTAGGGTCTATTTGAAAATGGGGAAGCTCTCTCATTATTTTATTTAATTTTGCTTTATTATCGTAACTAAATGCATAGGCTGAATTTGCAGCTAAAGCATATTTTTTTTTGAGTAGGATTATCAAATTTAATTGTATTTTTTCCAAGAAAATTATTTATTGCTTGATTTGGAATATTTTTGAAATCTGCATGTATTGCATTCAATAGTTCCGCCGTTTGTTTTTTTATTTTTTGGGATGTAAAATCATTATTTTTAATTTTTGGAATTCTCTCAAACGGAGTGGAATCTTTGTTATTACTTTTATTATTTTCAAATTTAAAATCATTACTTTTAAAATTTGTGTCATCTACAATTTTCGCTTTTTGACAAAATATATTTGAAGGATTATTATCACAAAATGTATTCATAAATTATTAAATTAATAATTTCATTTTAATATAAATTTCCCCGAACAAATGTTTTCGAGACATAGTAATAAAAATTTTAATTGTTATTTGCAGTACGTGAACGTGTTTTTGCCGGTGAGAAATTTCTATTAGGAGACGTAGGGTTTCTTCGATCTACACCTGTAATAATTTCGGTATCACTTAATAAAGAATACTCTAAAGCTTGTCTTAATATTGGATTTACAATTATCCTTGAAGATGGACCTGATTCGCCTTGATTTTCCGGTGTGTTTAACGGAGATGGAGAAAAATCTTCACGCAGTCTTTTCAAACCTGAATTAATTTCTTCAGTGTCAATTTCACTCAACAATTCTTCTTCTTCTTCAAAACTTATTGGAGTAGATTGTGAAGACAACTCTTTTTGCATAATATATTTTGGAAAATCAAAATCATGTTTCAATTCTTTAGTCAAATGCATAGGATTTATAGGAGAATTTGTTAGATCAAAATAAAATAATTCAGGATTTGAACTAGGTACGGTCATACTATAGCTATTTTTGGAAAGATTGCCATAACTTTTAAACATTTTTTGAGAATTTGGTACTTTATTTGTTATATCCATCATTTTTAAACATTGTTGTTTTGTGTACGCGTCGGTTAATTGCGGTCTCATTTAAAATTTGTTTAGTATAAAATAAATAAATAAATTTACTAATTTAATGTTTGAAATTTATAATGCAAACTGTTTTGATATTTTCCCTAAAATAAATGATAATTCCGTAGATTTATTTGTATTAGATTTACCTTATAACCAAACCGCTTGTAAATGGGATAAAGAAATTATTGATTTAAATTTATTGTGGAAACATTTGAAGCGTATAGGTAAAGAAAAAACATGCTATATTTTTCTAACCACAACTAAATTTGGACATAAGATAATTGAAAGTAATAAAGCATGGTTTCGATATGATTTAGTATATTTTAAGAGTATATCTTTAGGATTTTTTCATGCAATTCAAATGCCATTGCGAAGTCACGAGATGATTTATATATTTTATAAAAGACTACCTACATTTAACCCGCAAAAAACGCCCGGAAAGCCATATTTTAAATCTAGTGCAAATACTACAAATATATATACCAAACATTGCGCTCGATTACCGACCAAATGTGAAGACGGTTATCGATATCCAAAATCAGTTTTGAAATTTTCTAACGGAAATTACAAAAGTAAACATCCATGTTCTAAACCAATCGAATTAATGGAATACTTAATTAAATCATATTCAAATGAAAATGACCTCGTTTGTGATCCTTTTATGGGTATTGGATCTAGTTTAATTGCTTGTAAAAACAATAATCGAAAATACATAGGGGTTGAATTAGATAGTGAGTTTTACAAAATTTGCATGGAAAGGACAGAGTCGTAATATCTCATAAAGTATTTGGATTTTGACAATTTCAGTTTGTTAGTGATGATCAGCGCGAAATTTTAGAAAAATAATATTTTCATAAAAAAATGATTTTTTAAATAAATTTTAATAAATGTCAATGACGGGGTGTTTTGACCCCCTTACAAAAGGACTGTTGCTAGTTTGTAAAAACCACTTTCGCAAACTTACGAACCCCTCACAAACGACAAACTTCTAACTATCAAAAATGCCCCGAACCCGTCAAAGTAAACAGCCTGCTGCCGATGAGGTGACGATCGACCTAACCGTTGAATCGGAAGAAGAGGAAGACATCGGGCTTCTAATCCCGACCCCGCCACCCCGCGATCCCTATTGTCGTCACCTATCCGAGGAGACGCCCAACATGCCCGATGGCACGCCCGCGCTAACCTGTTGGGAGTGCCGTATGAAAGTGTGCTTTTTTTGTTGTTATTTTAACAAAAATAATGCGAGGGGTAGTATTCACGTATTTGACATCAAAAGGTTCAAGGACAAAGACATCGTGCTTTGCGACGCATGTTGTGACTACTTAGGTGCAGGCGTTGAAAGCGGCTTGAAAGTAGCGCCACCGTTTAACCCTGAAGAAGATGCGGAATAGTTACAGTATTCTAGTTACATAAAAACTAGTTACAATAGTTACAGACTATTCTAGTTACATAGAAACTAGTTGCAATAGTATATATGTGTAACATTAAGCCTCATCGTCACTCGTATCACTGTCGCTGTCTTGCTTTAAGAAGTCGCCGATGACGGACTTGTTGTGAGCCTCGATATATGCTCGTTCTTCACGTTTAGAAATAATTTCCTGTGCGTCTGTTTGATTACCTGATTGTAAAGTATTTTGAAGCATACTTTGAGTGTCGCCACTGCGAAGGCGCTTGTTTGTTTTTCTGTCAACTATATAGTCAACTGAAAGCGCATCGGTAATAGTAGAACGCAACTTCATGCGCAGTTCGGGCGATGATACAGGGTTCTTTTTGTTCGAAGGTCCTGGTCCTTCAATCGGACGGAAACGTTTCTTCTTTTCCTTCTTAGGAGAAGGCTCGGGTTCGGAATCGGACTTGCGTCCGCGTTTTTTCCCGGAAGAATTTTCAGCTTGTGCTTCGGCATTTTGACTGACTTTTGAAGGCACTACTTTACAAGTGTAACACGACTCGCAACAGTCTCCCCGCGCTAGGGGCAGCGCATTAAAGGACAAGCCCTTAAAAGATTTGTTGCATATCACACACAGCTTGCCTCGTGTCCCTGCCATATCGTAATGAAAATTTATTTTCCTTGAAAGTAGAAGTACAGAGGGCATACGGGCGATGTACGGGTCATACACGGTTACAGCGGTAAAAAATGCTTGTTTTCATTTCTAAAATATGGAAAGTATGACTGCAACGCCCTATGACCGTTTATGACCCGTACATCAAGCGTACATTAAGCGTACATGTTATGTAGGTGTTATGTACAAGTTCAAGTAGAGCTCTACTGAAATAGCTTTAGACTTCTTCGTGTTTCCTTTGACCACACAAGGTAAGCATGGACACTGCCAATATTGTTGAAATACCGCTACCCAAAAATAAAAAATATTGTTATGATGTTTCCACGGGGCAATGTATTCCGGACGGAGTATATATATGTAAAAGAGGGCAATCGTTGTTATGTCCTGGCATTTCAGAAGTTAGTTTTCGTCTTTACCCGAATGCCCCAATACAAGAAGTTCTTTGTAACAGCAAATGCCGAAACGTGATATGTCGAACTTGTTTTCCCATAATTTTCCGACTTCACGGTGCAAAGCGGATTGCAGAACTGTTAAACAATGTATTGGCAGCGTCGACCGCTGACGCTCAAAGAGACTACACCTTTGCTTTCGCTCAAGCAAACTACACTTTGTTTGTAAACACCATGCGACAGAGAGAGAGCGAGGCGCAGAAAAATTCAATAGAGCACTTTGATGCGTCTCTTAAGTTGTTAAACGACAAAGAGGTTGAACGACAAAAAGAGTTTGAGGCATTGCAAGACAAGTTCACGAAAAGTTTAACTTTAGGGGCTCAAATTCTAAATAGCAAACGCTGTCTTTATTTACCCTCTCAATCGCCAACGGCACCTTCTAAAAGCCCTATTTTACTGGGCGATGTCAACACACCTTCCCCTGGTTCCTCCTCGTCTAACGTTGCTTCCCTGGCTGACACTGCAGGTTTTTCTTACAGCGAAGAACCCAAAGAACTAGGCGAATACAAAGAACCGACTAAAGAAGAATTAGCGCCTTGGAAATAACAAGATGTCCGACTCACAACAGTCGCAAGACAGTCAAATTTCGCACTTTGGAAGCGAAAACCCCGAATATTGTACTAACTGTGAGTGTGCGCATTGTACCAAGTTGCACCTACGGTGGGGGTCTACGGATAAATCTGTATTATGTAGCGTGGAGTGTGTTTTATGCCGTGAAAAGGAAGAGTGTAAGACCGATGATATTACCGACCTGTACAAGGAGGAAGCACTTCCTAAAGTTTTTAACTCTGTTGAGCCTGGCAGCATCGTCACCTTTGCTGAGCTCAAAAAGTCCTCAGATGCCGGTTTTATACTTGCAGCAATAGGTTACAAGTCTTTTTCTGCAAAAGGTCTTACTTTTCCTTGGTGTGGTCCTTGCTTCGAAAAGTATGAGTTTGACAAGGTTTCCGAATCTCAAGTGACGGATTCTCAAGAAGAGCTAACCGATTCTCAAGAAACAACTGTCCAGGAAAGGCTGCCTTCAGAGGATTTTACATTAAGGTGTGACTATTGTAACTTTTGCAGTTATTTTTCAGCAGTCGAAGTTGTTGAGGCAATAACGGATTATGGTGTTCCTGACGGCTATGACCTAACTACAAGAGAAGTAATAGACTGCCTGTGCCCTGCAGCAGACTTTGAAAAAATACACTTGAGTTGGGAAGACGAATATAAGCTCCAATGTGCTACGTGTCAGCTACCCACAGCTGACAAAGTTTCTGTCAAGTGTATTGACTGTGCAGAAACAGTCTCTCTTTCTAAGACTCTGTATGACGATTTACTGTTCGATAAAGCAGACTTTGACTATCCAGAAGCTTTTACTACCTTTGAAAAATATGGTTGGGCATGTTGCTTTACTTGTAACAAACCGGTGTGCAATCGGTGTGAAGTTCTCAAAACTGAAGTAGGGGAACCTACCGTCCACTTTTGCAAAACTTGTGACTCTTCCTCCTAGACAGAATCGGCAGCAAATATTTCTTGTCCAAGGTGTGAGATACATACATACATACATACAAAACCTGATAGTGACAGAGACACTTTATACATAATATGATAGTGACAGAGACACTTTATACATAACCTGATAGTGACAGAGACACTTTTTACATAAACAATAGTAGTTAATATTTGCTGCTTTTAATCTAAAGTATTTGGAATAATAAATTCATTAAAGTTCCTTCTAAAGCCACTTGGATGTGTACTCTTTTTATGTAAATCAATAAATAAGAAGTCATGTGGGTTTTGAATTGCTTTATCATAAACTTGGAAAAAGGTATCTTGATTTATTTCTCCCGAACATTCTTCCGCAATTTTCTCTAACTCTTTAATATTTTTATTTTTAAAAACTAATAAATGAGTTAAGTTACCTCTTATTGATTTATTCAATCCCATTTGGTTTGACGTGTAATTTTGTGTTGCAAATAATAAAGTAACTCCCAAGGCACCATTTTTTAATTTACCTTTATGACGGTGAGTAGTTACAAGTTGATTTAATTTAGCTCTTGGTAACATAATGTCATTTCCTTGTACATCATCTAATAAAACCACAATCACCGGCTTTTTCCCATTATATTTATGTTCCGGTGGATTATACATTGTGTCCTCAAATTCAATTAATAATTCATTTGGTATATCATGAATTGATTTTGTTTTATCTTTTAACATTTTATTTAATTTCTTCCATCTTTTCAACTTTTCCTGATATTCTTCGTATTCTTGAGCTTCGGTGTCAAGAATTTCTTCTATTTTTTGGGGAGCTTCAATTGAAGGTTCTAATATATCTTCATTGTTCAAAGGCAAATTATTAAAATAATGTGCATTATTGTGAAAAGTAGGACTAACCAAAATTAACCGGTCTAATGCATTATTTTGTTTCATCAATCTTAATAAATTAGAAAAGCTGCAAGTTTTACCTACACCTCTTTTTGCCACCGCCAATATAACGGAATGCATATTAATAAAATCTGGGTCCGTATTTATATTGAAAGCACCGCCTTTCGGTAATTTAATTTCACAATCTTTATTTTTTAATTTTTGAGTTTGTAACATTTAAGTTTTCTATTAATATTAAAGTTCCGGAAATAAACTTCTATAAGCTTTATCATAATGAGTATTGGTTTTTAGAGGTGATTGAGGGCTATTATCTATATCTTTACTATTTCTTTTTTTGGAAATTCTTTTCTTTTTAACTATAACTTCCGGTTCGCTTTCGCTAGAACTAGAACTTTCATGAATTTCCTCAATAATAACTTTTGGTTTTTTATTCTTTATTTTTTTATTTTTTACAACTTCTTTTTTTACTTCCGGTTGAATTTCAATTTCGTCCTTTTCCGGTTTTTGGTGATTTTTAATAACTTCTTTTGCATCTAATATTTCTTTTTGTTTTTCAAGATCTTTTGCAATTTTGATATTTTTTTTTTCTTCGGCTTTTAATTTTCGTACTTCTAAAGCTTTTAATCTTGCATTTTTCAATCTTTCTAAAGTTTTTTCATCTGTTATTTTCTCACCTTTGCGGTAACCCATTGTTTTATTAGAATATAATAGATATAAAAAGAAATTAAAATTTCTAAACATTAATAGTATTTTCTTCTTGTTCTAGTATTTTCCTTTTACAATTTATACAAGGTGAATTTATAGTTTCACAACGACTATATCTAATTCCCGTAAAAACAGCCCCTATAATAAGAATAATTCCTGAAACAAATGCTTGAAAATCACATGAATTGTTTAAAATGTCCATTTTTATATAACTTAAACAATTTAAAAATATTTTTGGTTATTATATTATATCCCATATATATGGAGAAAGTTATTTCAAAGTTTGGAAATACTTATTACAAAAAATCAGCAGAAAAAAACAATTTAGATGTGGCTAAACATTACAAGATTAACAAAGATAAAGTTTTAAAACAACGTATATTAAATTTACGAATTAAAAGAGGTTTGCCCATCAAAGCAAATTCCGTCAAATTATACAATATCACTATTGATGATATGATTCAAGCTCTTAAAAAATCATCATTCGACATACCAAAACAGTATGAATTACTAACACAATACTCAAAATTATTGTGATTTTTTAGTCCAATGTACTAACCCAATTGAGCTTAAAGAAATAATCTTATATATATATTATAAAAGCCTCTCCCATGTCCAAACTTAACACCTCAAATATTAAACTTACACCTAGTCAATGGAAAGCTTTCAACATTGAAATAAAGGATGCAAAAACTAGAAAAGATTTTGCTGATTTACAAGATATTTTAGAAAGTTTTAAAATAATAAATGGAAGGAAAAAATCTAAAAAAATTATTACAAAAAATGATTATGAAAAATCGTTGAAAACAAAAATTAAAGACAAATACAATGGAAAATCTAAAACTTTCAAAAAATACCGTGAAATTTCACGAAAAAATATAAATAAAAAGAAAAATGAAAAGGTTAACAAATTTGTAAATAATGTAAAAACTGATATTAAAAATATCAAAGAAATTAAAAAAACCAAGCGCACCGAGTATATCGATAAATTTAAAACTAGAAAAGATATCTACGGACCAATAGATTTTAATCTTTTTGAAATAAAAGGTTTACGTAGATTTGTTCCCGAAGCATCAAGTGATGACAAACAATTGATATCATTTGAGTTACAATTTGAAGATAATTATGTAATAAAAAACGATGACATTTATTTAGGTTATCATCCTGAAAATTTACAAAAAGCTATCGAAAAAATAGCTCAAAGTGAAAAATTAAAAGAACATGGATTTATTAAAAGTATTACTCTCTTTGTCCACACCGTTAAAGCTATTAAAGGTGGTTCGGCGAATCCACAATCGAGAAATAAAGAAGAACGATTCAAAAAGAAAAGTTGTATTACATTGAACAACAATAATAATCAATGTCTTGATATTTCTCTAGCTATTTTGCAACATTTACATTGTAAAGAAACCAACAAAACATTTTGGAAAACGTTGATTCACGTTAAAAGACCACAAACACGGACAAAATTAGGAAATGAAATTAGAAAATTAGTCGGTATCGACCCTCATAAGCAAATTGATGTTTTAAGAGACATTCCAATATATGAGAAAGCATTAAATGCACATATTGTTGTTTATGAAGAGCATAGTGTTGTTGGACAACGTAAAATTTATCCTAGTGGTGACAACCAAATATTTGATGATGACAAAAATGTATACTTTATATGTTATGACGCTGAACAAGAACATTATGAACCATTTACCAACATCGTTGCATTTTTAGATACTCGTTCAAAATTATGTCCACGGTGTTTTAGTACTAAATGTATGTTTAAAGATAAGAAAAATCAATACAACAAAAAATTAGTGAATAAAATATATTGTAAGAAGTGTGAACGATGGTTTTTTAATAATGATTGTTATAACCACCATCTAAAATCTACATGTGACAAAATACATTATTGCAAGGAATGTCACACACAATATGAAACCAAAATTAAACATATATGTGGTCATTCAACATGTAAGAATTGTGAGGAATATTGCGACTTAAATCATCATCAATGTTATATTCAACAAGTAAATAAAAAGGACCCAATTGAAAAACTAGCCTTTTTCGATTTTGAATGTACACAAGAAACAAAGTATTTGAATGAAAAGACTAGAGAGTTTCATTATAAACATCGTATGAATTTAGCAATTACTCAATATTTAGATGACACCAAGAATCCTAAAAGCGAAGACAATTTGGTCGAAGGATTTGAACATCATGACATGCATTCCTTTTTAGAATTTCTATTTAGTGCAAAGCATAAGGGCTACACCTTTGTTGCTCACAATGGTAAAGCTTATGATTTTTTGCTTATTTTTGAGGCAATATTAGTAATGCATAAATTCGACAATGACAAAAAAATGCCAGAAATTATTAGAGTTGGAAACAAAATAATGAAATTGACTTATTTAGGAGTCACACTAATTGATAGCATAAATCATTTTAGTTGTGGTCTTGCAAAGTTACCAAAAACATGGGGTTTAGAAAATGATGTCGAAAAAGGATACTATCCTCATTTATTCAATAAAAAAGAAAATTGGAATTATACCGGGAAAATACCTAATAGACACCATTTTTGTCCGGAAAATATGAAAGGTGAAGATAAAGAAAAATTCGATATTTGGTACAACGAAAAATGTGATGACAAACATTTTGTTTGGAACAATAAAAATGAATTACGAAAGTATTGTTCAAATGATGTTTTAATACTTCGTAAATCATGTTTGGAATATCGTAGTGTTTTGTTGGAAGCATGTGAAACCGACCCTTTCAACTTCATGACCATTGCATCAACGGCACAACATATTCATCGAAAAGACATTATGCCTAAAAAAAGCATTGGATATTATAGAATTAAGAAACAAAGTAAAGTGTGTGCTGAATGGATCAATTATTTAGAACATTCTAAAGGTATCAAAATAATTAGAGAATATAAAATTCCAAAAACAAACTTCATAGCGGACGGCTATTGTGAGGAAACCAATGAAATATTCGAATTTAATGGCGACCGGTTTCATGGTAATCCTGCAATTTACAACCCCAACCATAAAGCAAATGTATCAAGAGACTCTAATATAACTTTTGGTGATTTATATAGAAAAACTAAAGAAAAGAAAGCAAAATTAGAAAATATGGGTTATATTGTTAAAGATATTTGGGAATGTGATTGGAAAAGTGATAAAATAAATGAAAATTCAGTAATCGACTTTTTGAAAATTTACAAACCTGATCTTGTAATTCAAGATGCATTTTTAGGAGGTAGGACAAACCCTGAACAATTATATTGGAAAAAGAAATTTGGTGAAACATTGAGGTATCTCGATTTTACTTCTTTATACCCTTGGGTTATGAAATATTGTGAGTATCCTATAGGTTTTGACGAGCAATTTAAAAATGTTTCGATTAAAGTATATTTATCGAGGTATAAAAATGAAACTGAAAAGTTTTTTGGTGTTATCTATTGTAAAGTAAAACCTCCCAAAAATTTACAATTTCCGGTGTTACCATGTAGAGACAATGGTAAATTGAAATTTACTTTATATGAACAAATAGGAACTTGGAGTACCATTGAAGTTGATAAAGCAATTGATATGGGATATGAATTATTGGAAATATATGAAATTAGACACTGGAAAGAACGTTCTACTAAATTGTTTGCACCTTATGTTAATAAATTTTTGAAAATCAAACAAGAAGCGAGCGGATACCCTGAATGGGTTAAAACTGAAATGGATAAAGACAAATATATAAAACAATATTTTGAAAGAGAAGGTATTCATTTGGACAAGTCTCAAATCAAGAAAAATCCAGGAAAGCGAGCGGTGGCAAAGCTTTACTTGTGTGCGCTCTGGGGCAAATGGGTACAACAATTGAACAAAATGAAAACTAAAATTATAAGTGAACCAAGTGAGTTTTATGCAATGATTTTCGACGAAGAATATGAAATGAATTACGAATTTGCCGGTATAGAAGGAAATGAAAAATGTATTATGAATTATCGATTCAAAGATGAATATTTTGAAGGTCCGGACAAGTGCTCGACAAGTGAAATCATAGGGGTATTTACAACCGCGTATGCAAGATTAAAGTTGTATGATTTGTGTGAAAAGGTGGGGTTTGACAATGTGTTATATACTGATACCGACTCTTGTATATATATTGAAAAAGAAGGAGTTAATGACCATGTATATAAAAATGATTTAGGTGACTTTTTGGGTGAATTAACGGACGAGTTAGAAGGTAAAGAATGTTTAGAATATGCTGCAACCGGACCAAAATCATACACATTAAAATTCTCAAATGCTGAGCCTCTTACCAAAAGTAAAGGTTTTTATTTGTCCCACCAAAACAGTAAAATTATTAATCATGAATCAATGGTACGTATGGTTAAGAATTTGACTGATAAAATTGATGATAAATATGCTGAGTTGACATATAATGTGATTAGAAAACAAAAAAAGCATATCTCCAAGCCTATTGTAAAATGCACCATAAATGTTAAAGGTCAAAGCATTGAATCTGCATTACATATTGAATTACCTCAATTTTTGACACCTCAAGGACTTGAGACTAAAATTGAAAAGAAGATATATGCGAAAGGATGGTTGTCAAACTTAAAAGGCACCTTGGACGAACTGAATCCAGAGTTTGAAGAAATACAAGATCAATTAGAAGAAGTTGATAAAATAAACCCATATCAATTACGACCTGAAGGATATAACTTATCTTAAATCAATTTCTAAATCATCATCTTTATTGTTTTTATTTTGACTACGAGTTCTTTTAGATAATCTATTTGAAGCTGAAACACCTTCACGTTTATTTTTTCTTTCTTTTTTATTTTGTTTTGTTACTAATTCTTTTACGGTAGCTTCATCTTTATTTTTACTTTGATTTGAAACATTACCTTTCACTTCGAGCAATTCTCTTGGTTTATATTTTCTAGCTAAAGTTTCGTTGTTGTCTTCTATTACATAAGACAAGCCTTCCATTTTTTTAACTTTGTAAATTTTAGTTGACCATCGTTGAGTTTCTTTATCAAAAGTTTTAGTTTTAATTTTAATTCTAACTTTGTCTGCATGTTTAATATCAATTTTAGAAAGTATTTTTGTTAATATATTTCTTTTTAATAAAATATTTCTTAATACTCTATCTTCATTCATATCATTTGGTGCAGACTTATCTATATTTCCTACATTTTTCGTTTCATTATAATTATTTACAATAGTATCTAATTTATTAATCCAATTGACGGTATCTTTACTTTTAAAATAAAGTTCTAATTTATATTTTAATGTTCTGTTAAATCTCTCAATCATACCCATTGTACTATGGTCTTCGGGTTCGTTCAAATAATGTTCAATATTGTTATCTTCCAAAAGTTTCTTTATGGCTTTATTTATAAATTCACTACCGTTGTCCGTTGTTAATACATTCATTTTGGAATCCTTAATCAATTTTCTCATTGCGGGAATGACACCTTCCGCAGATTCTATATTTTTATTATTTTTATCTTTTATAGTTTTTGATTTTAACCCAAAAGCATATCCTTTTCTTGTATTTATATTAATTCCCGTTAATATCACTGCATACCCTTTATTTTGTTTTTTAAATTTTGGAATAAATGCTAAGTCTGCCTGAATATAATTTTTGTTTGGATCTTTACCATAAATTGGAAATAATTCTTTTTTATTTATTTTCTTTTTTTGAGAAAAAGTTTCATTAACTTCAGTCTTTTCGACAGCCTCTTTTACTTGTTTCTGTGTAACTTTATATCCTTTTGCTTTTAATTTTGATGTGAATGAACTTATATTTGATAAGCCTATTTCCGGGTCTAAATATAAATCTTGTATTTGTTTCTCGGTGATTGATTTACTCATTTATTTCTTTATTATATATCATCAGTGAATAAAAATATTTTTTCATTTGTAATATTATTTTTATCTAAAAGCATTTGATCAATTTTATATGAAATACCATACATTTTATTCATGATATAAAATCCAGGAATTCTAATTATTGATTGGATTTTTGTATTCAATGTGTTCTCTTTTGTAATTTCTATTTCTTCTCCAGATGTTTTATTATATAAATTTGAGTCCCCATTGTCTAATTGACATTTAAATAAATTTGAATAATTTTGATTTTGATTTATTTTAATCGAACTATTAAAAAGTTCTTTCAAGTTTGAAAGTTTGAAAGTATCTTTGGAAAAATATCTTATTTGATTTTTATAAATATGATTGACAATTTTATCCTCTATAGCCAATATAATATTTTCCATATCTTCAACTAAATTAAACGAAATATTATACCGGTCACTCCCTTCAAAGTTGTTAACTCCAAATGGACAATGCATTTTTGGTGTTTCTAAGTATAACGGCTTTTGATCATATTGAATACTTATAAACTTATATGGTTTAGATTTACTTTTTATTTTTGTAAAATCAACATTTTCAATACTCAATTTTTCAATATCAAAATTATTATATTTAACTACCGAAATCATTTTATTAAATTAAGTTATAATATTTATTTTTTAAGTTAGTTTATGTTTTTTTAAAATAAATTTATTATATTATATTATATTATATTATATTCTTATGGTAAGAGCAAATAGACCACAAGCACAACGAAGACGGAATAATAGAATTTATTGCGGGTACAAAGACCCTGCCCCGTCAGGTCGTCCGTTTGGAAATAAAGTACAATGTAAGGCTATTGGTCAATTACGACGTTTCGGGAGGATTTTAAGAGCACCTCATCCTGCGGATAGACAACAAAATAGGCGAAATAGATAATTAAAAAAACTATAGGAATTAAAAGTTAAAAATCAAATATATTATTACTAGTTTTATTTTATTGTTGCAATTATAATATTTTTTTCTAATTTATCATATTTATATTTATTCCACCGGAAACTCTCACCGAACCGGATAAATTCACCGGAAGCTCACCGGAAGCTCACCGGACCGGATAAATTCACCGGAAGCTCACCGGAATTGTCTAGGGTTTGGATGGTAGTAGGATGTTGTAGGGTTTGGCGATAAGATTTTTCCCCAACCCTAGGCGCAGCCTAGGGTTTTGTTGGTGGGGGAAAATTTTGTCGTCAAACGCTACATCATACTACTACTGTGGTGCTAGTGGTGATATGTGCAGGGGTTGGTTTTGGGTTTGGTATCTTGTTTTATTTTTCAATTCGTTTGTTTTTATGCGTGAGCTTGCAAGAGTCTTCATGCGCGCAGCTTGTGTCGCAGGTGGGCCATGTGTAGGCGGGATGCCGCCCCCTCTTAAGATGTGGAAGTCTAGGTTGGCCTTTGCTAACCTAGCTTGGGTTAAATCTCAACTACATCACTATTGTGCACGCATATTTATTCGTGCTAGCTTGGGTTAAATATCAACTAAATCGCTATTGTGCACACATATTTATTCGTGCTAGTTTGCACATCCTTGAATGTGAGTTTGCGCATATTCAAGCACGTGCGACTTGGCTCGCTTGAAATGTGGAAGTACAAATAAGCCAACCTAACTTTGGGTGAAACTCAATCACAATAAATACATCTTGTTTGTATGCATGATATATCCATTAAGTGTGGTTGGCTTTTATACCAAGCTAGCTTACGCCAAATTAGACTTCCGCACTTCCGCACTCCACGCGGGCGAACTTGCACCGCATAATCAAAAACGGAATCAGTCCACGCCTCATCCTTTTCCTTGAGCGCCCAAAACTATTCACACCAACTCAATACATGTGCATGGGTATGCGTGTAAAATAGCGATGTAGTTGGGTCTCATCCCAAGCTAGGTTGGCGTAGACCAACCTAGACTTCAACATCTCAAGGGGGGGGCGGCTTCCCATCCGCACATGGCCCACATGCGACACAAGTTGTGCACATCAAGTATCTCGTGATGGCGTACACATAACGCTAAACGAGTTAAAAAGTACAGCACAAAAACAACTCCTGCACATATCCGCACCACCACAGTCAGTAGCGAGCACAGTTCGCCCCGTGAGGCGAACGAAAAGCGTTGCGTGAACTATGTTATTAGATGGCGGCTGAGTTCCGTACAAGCGTGTCACGTTCATTAACGAGGCGGTCAACGAACGAATCTGCAAACACGAAACAGTAATCGCGATGTCGAAGTCCTCGATGTCAAATAAATATTTGTGTCACAAGCCTAACTGAATTCGCAGAGATAGGCATCGCATGACACGAGTTCTAGAGTTCTCGATCTGTTCGATGTGACTCAACCCACTCGCGCGGATGTCGCACCCGTTCTCCCGTCCTAAGCGTCCCGTCCTAAGCGCTCGACGGTCGCGACAGCTCGCGATCCTGAATCTGGCCTGCTCGTCGGTTTTCTGAATTACAGAGCTCCGCGATTTAATCCGGCATTTCCAGCATTTTTAATGCCGCGGTAAATTCGGCCGCCATTCGTTTTTCCGTAAAATCTGTCATACTGAGACACATTACGTCTGTATGATAGCGCTTGACACACACTCGTGTTACAAGTGAGACACTTTACGTCCAGAGACACTTTACGTCTGTTAATGAAGGGAAAGGGAAAGGCAAAGGGTTTAAGATTTAGCGGCAGTAGGAATAGTTTTCAGAAGCATATGGAAAGTATTCTAGTGCTTCTGAAAACTATTCCTACTTCTTCCATATCCTAAACCCTTTGCCTTGCCTTTTACTGCTGCACGCGACCGGCAAGCATCTTTGAAACTTCCGAGTTTCAAAGATGCGTTTTGTATTTTGGGTGCACCCTAAAATTACAAAACAGCCGAGCGCTTCCCGTTTGTGCGGGATATTCACATGTATTCCATGGAATATTTCATATGAATTAACACACATGCACACGCAGGGGAAACCCTCGGCTGTTTGGCATCTTTGGGTTTGGGTTTGTGTTCGAACCCAAACCCAAACCCAAAACATCTGCCTTAGAAATAAATTGCGCGTTGGGCGCACAAGTAACTTGAAGCCTTGAGCTTCAGGTAACTTAAAGATATATCCCTTGGCAGTATGTGTGCCAAGTTTCGTGCTCTAGGACGCACGGGAAGCCCTCGGCTGTTTGGCATCTTTGCGTTTGGGTTCGAACCTAAACCCAAACCCAAAACATCTGCCTTAGAAATAAATTGCGCGTTTCGCGCATAAGTAACTTGAAGCCTTGAGCTTCAAGTAACTTAAAGATAAGTATCTTGGCAGTATTTGGGCCAAGTTTCGTGCTCTAGGACGCACGGGAAGCCCTCGGCTGTTTGGCATCTTTGGGTTTGGGTTCGAACCCAAACCCAAAACATCTGCCTTAGAAACAAAATGCGCGTTTCGCGCACAAGTAACTTGAAGCCTTGAGCTTCACGGGTAACCTAAAGATATGCATCTTGGTAGTATTTGTGCCAAGTTTCGTGCGCTAGGACGCACGGGAAGCCCTCGGCTGTTTGCCATCTTTGGGTTTGGGTACGTTGGAACCCAAACCCAAAGGCAAAGGCATAGGACAGTTTCGTAGATTCTGTCCCGATGCCTTCGCAACCTCGCATGGTAACTCATATTATAATGAATATTCAACACTTAATTTGAATTTTGATATTTTAGGGTGCACCCAAAATACAAAACGCATCTTTGAAACTCGGAAGTTTCAAAGATGCTTGCCGGTCGCGTGCAGCAGTAAAAGGCAAGGCAAAGGGTTTAGGATGTGGAAGAAGTAGGAATAGTTTTCAGAAGCACTAGAATACTTTTCATATGCTTCTGAAAACTATTCCTACTGCCGCTAAATCTTAAACCCTTTGCCTTTCCCTTTCCCTTCATTAACAGACGTAAAGTGTCTCTGGACGTAAAGTGTCTCACTGGTAACACGAGTGTGTGTCAAGCGCTATCATACAGACGTAATGTGTCTCAGTATGACAGATTTTACGGAAAATCGAATTTATCGCGGCATTAAAAATGCTGGAAATGCCGGATTAAATCGCGGAGCTCTGTAATTCAGAAAACCGACGAGCAGGCCAGATTCAGGATCGCGAGCTGTCGCGACCGTCGAGCGCTTAGGACGGGATGCTTAGGACGGGAGAACGGGTGCGACATGTCGCGCGGTCGTCAGTGTCACTGGATTCCCTTAAATGCGACCTTGGGGTGCACGTAGTCATACCCTTCCCAAAACCAGTTAAAGAAGAAAGAACGGCCCTAATCGATGCCTCTCTTTAAACAATAGCAAATGAGGAAACCCAGGAACCCATTTGTACGACATCTCCCTTTCGACTGTGGACTGTGATAAGACTTTATATTCAATTTTGTACAGTCCCATTGATGTCATTTCACATTGATGATCTTCCCCAATCAGTTTGCCTTTCTTTTATTTCTCTGCTTTCGGTGAAGGACCTCATAGCCCTTTCAGAAGTATCAAGGTTTGTGTTCGTGGAGATTCACTCTTATATTTTTACAAACTTCGTTGAATGACAGTATATCCTCGTGCTAAACACGTCCACCGTATCCGCCTTCTCCCTCTCTGGTCTGTGAATGTACACGCACAATTATTTACCGCCATCCCGTTAAACGCGGCCCTAGTTTCACACCTTGTATATCCTGAGGCCCTCGAGCCGGGCAGGCGTGTGGAGAATTGTAGAACATACCGGACGGATAATATATTTTCGTGCTATCAGACAGTCGAAATTTCTGTGCACATGGATAAGGCAATTTGTGGTTTTGGACAGGCATTTTGCTAGCATCTGTACGGACGAGCACATTTGGCAAACGCTATACGAAGCCACGTGGCCGCGAGAGGCACAATTGGGGATCTTCGTTGATAGCACCTGGAAGTCAAGATACAAATCAAAGTTCCAGATAGAAAGAAATTGGTCTGAAGAAAAATATCAAAGCACGACGATAGCTAGTCATGAAGGTGCATTTTCTTCTCGCAAAGCGAAGGAGTTCACCCCGCAAGTGCTCTTATGCTCTCGTGCCCGAGGGAAACGAGCTCCTCCTTATCCGCAAAATAAAAGGGAGCGATTGCACACCACAGCCGAAACAAGTGAATATAGTCCATACTGCGAAAAATCCTGTCTATATGAAGGTTTTCTTTGTAACTGTCTGTACACCTTGGAGCTTGCTCCGCACCGACCAAGTATTGATGGAATAAGTTTAACCAGCCTCTCGCATTCCCGAAGCAACTTGAACTAGCACTTGCCTTTACCGCTGAATTCCCACCCTTTGTTAGAACTTGCTCGGGCCAGACTGATTGCTTTCGCTGAAGGATGTCGCACGCGCGCAGGCCCTGTGACGTGTATGCAGTTCGTGGAAGGGAAAATATATGGCGGATCCTCCGACAATTGTAGCGCGCGAGTCTGGGATGTGTACGGAGGCGGAAGCTGTTTGCGTCATCTCCACACACACGATGGGCCTGTCACTTGCATATGCACTATTACAAGCACGACGCAAGACGCTGACGATGTGTCCCAACTTCAACAAAAACGCTATGTCATCACCGGTTGCGCCGACGGCTTGGTATGAACAACAGATGGCGTGAAGTCGTTCCGCGTTTCCAAAACGACCATGGGCCTGATTGGATGCCTGCGCCGTGCATCAAACCCCGTGCAACAACTCTTGTGGCACAGTTCAAACACTTCCTGCCACAGCGTCAAGGCGTTTCGGAAGCGAGATTGAGATTGTTTAAGTTTCCGATGAGCTGATGCCATGCCACTTTGAGCGATGGACTGCTACAGCCTGGCTCCGAAACCAGAGCGCAGCGCGCTGTCGGCGCCTGAGAAGCGGAGTTATGAACCGCATTGAATCAGACGACCCAGCTTTGTTGTTTGCACTCAGAGGAAGGAGTTGCTCTGCCCCTTTTTGTGCCGCAGGTTCGGGTCTTTTTGGAGGATGCTGAGGAGCCTATCCACGTCCTATTTCGGCACCACGGCTCCGTGTGGGCGCTCCAGAGGGTACCCGCCCCTCTCCCTCTGCCGCGCATCCTCGCTCTCGCACGACCGCTGTCTATCCTCGCTCTCGCACGACCGCCGTCTATCCTCAGAGCCAACTCGCTGCGCTCGGCGAGAGTCAAGAGGGGCTTTCGACAGGAGTATATTGCGATGTGTGCATGGTATCCACTTGTGCACCGCCGCCTTCGCACCGTGCCCTTTCACGATTCGGAACCAAAGATTCTCACATCTTCACGTGCAGCGGGGGCGATATTGGCGCTTGTGGCACGGGCTGTGGGGATGCATTTAGGGATGCTTTATCTTCGCATGACCGCAGCAACATGGCGCGGTTTGCACTGTGCCCATTCCTGGCAGAGGGCGTCCGACGCGCTTGCCGTGGACACCCCCCCCTGTTCCGCATCGCCTTGAAGGGGCCACAGCAGGCCCAAGTCCAGTAAAGGCTCCCCATACCTCACCTGTTGATGGTCACACCTATTTTCTCAAGGCAGGGATGCTTCCTGTCCAAGCTTCTGAGCGCGATTGCGGAATGGAGTGCCACAGCTGGAAGAGACCGATGTCTTAGTCAGCGGTGGTGCGGATGCCTGTCTGAGGTGAGCAATCTCGGACAAAGTACTGGCCTGCCTGAGTCTGTCCTGCCGGAGGTCTGGACTCGCCTACAAGCTACTCGGCGGGATGCTAACCCGCAGCTGCAGAGTCTTGAAGATCTTGTTAGAGGGTGCAACCTGCGCTCTACTTGTGCTTGGCAGCGCACACGGTGATGCTCGGGATCTTACGGAAGAGGGGGTGACGTCGGGATCCAGAACATGGGATCTGAAAAGCGGGAGTTGTCTCAATGGTGCTGTACTTTTCTTTTTCATGCCGTAACCCCACTGCTCGTTTGCCTCCCCTGCTTTCCAATATAGCACTTGCGAATGCCGCTCCAACGCCTCTACCTCCCCACGGCTTGCTCATTCTCTGTGACCCCCACTGCACGTGCACAACCCGCTATGTCCGATGCTCACTTTGAGATCAGAAATCGAAAAGTTTGGACTCCAAAATCTGCTTCGTGCTTGCGGTTTCCCTACTCATGTTCAACCAGCGGGGCTACAGTGTTGGTAGGGCACACACGTGGAATCCACGCCATCCGCTGCGGGAGTGGCCGCATCGTCAGTGCTGCGGGGGACGGTACCTGCCGCATATGGTGCTCATCCACAGGGTCGGCTTTGGCTGCCCTCTCCGAGCATGTTGGAGAGGTATGCTTTTAGTCTCCAGCCGCCTCATCAGAATCTCCATCGCATTCCTCTTTACACACACAGTCAGCGCCCGCCCTCTCCAATGCACTCCCGCAGACAGGCAGGAGCGCAGTGCGTACCATCACAACGGCTCACCGAATGCATTGTAGCCATGGCGGCGCATCTTCGACAAATGATACTCAGCCCAATGACCCGGGGCTAGGAACACTTAGTGGCAGTAATCGGAGGTTGGTTCTAGACTTGTGTCAGTTTCTCTGCTTTAACTCAACATTAATTTAACTCACTTGTGAGCGCTCCACGGCTTTGGAGCAGTTTTTAGGGTTCATAAGTAGTGCGCGACTTCGCATCTAGTTTGCGTGGCAGTTATGGTAGTAAACTGCTCCTTGTGTTAGTTTAACCTCTCTTTCACACACGTGGCTAGAGAGTGCGTGGCGCTAAGAGGAGCCCCTCCACTCCCCGTCCCCGGCAGGTGTCATGCTTGGAGCTGGCAAACCGTGCTCCGGTGGTGGAGTGTGTGTCCGAGGTTCAAGCGTCACCTCGGTGCAGATCATCAGATGGCGCATCGGACCTGGGGCCTCCGGGATCCCCAGCATCGCAGTTCAGATTGCGAGGTGCAGCAAGCGGGAGCGCGCGTGCCCCGGAGGATGTGTTGATCCTCACGGCTGGCAGCGACCGGGTGCTGAAGTCCTGGGTTTTGGAGGGGCCAACATCGTCTTATCACACCTTCACAGGTACACACACCGTGCCAAGCCGAGGCTGTGTCCGCGCCAGGCCAAGCCAAGGCTGTGTCCGCGCCAGGCCAAGCCAAGGAGGCGCCACTTTCCAAGCGAGCCTTATGGCGGGTGTGTTGCCACATGTCCACGGCGCCATTATCCAAGCAAGCCACCTTATGGCGGGTGTGTTGCCGCATGTCCACGGCGCCCACTTTCTAAGCCAGCCTTATGGCGGGTGTGTTGCCGCATGCATATCCACGGCGCCTGATCCAGTTCTAGCCTTATGGCGGGTGTGTTGTCGTGGTGCGATGTCCACGGCGCCACTTTCCAAGCGAAGCCTTATGGCTGGTGTGTTGCCGCATGTCCACGGCGCCACTTTCCAAGCGAGCCTTATGGCGGGTGTGTTGCCGCCCGCATGTCCACGGCGCCACTTTCCAAGCGAGCCTTATGGCGGGTGTGTTGCCGCCCGCATGTCCACGGCGCCACTTTCCAAGCGAGCCTTATGGCGGGTGTGTTGCCGCCCGCATGTCCACGGCGCCACTTTCCAAGCGAGCCTTATGGCGGGTGTGTTGCCGCATGTCCACGGCGCCACTTTCCAAGC
>LGRX02011377.1:0-10094 GCA_001247695.2 Cymbomonas tetramitiformis
AGGTGGACACCAGGGTGCTGGGCAGGCAGTTCTTCTCGCAAGCTCGAGAGGAAGGTGTGGTGTGCTATGAGCCATGTGGGGGCCTCTGTGCTGGACTAGAGATGTTGCTCCGCAATGGGATGAAGGTGGATCGGTACCTGTATCAAGACATATCACCGAGCAGTCAGACAGTGGCCAGAGCCAGGTGCACGGCGTTACTAAGACGGTATCCTGACCTCATCTCGCCCAGTGCAATAGAATTTGGGGCCCTACCCCAAGATCTGCACGACACGACGAGCGCCGATTTCATACGAGCAGGAGCTCTTCAAGGACGCCAGTGGGTCATGGTGTGCGGGTTTCCATGCCAGGATCTCTCCCCTGCTGGAACGCTTACAGGCCTGGATGGCAGGCACAGCAAATTATTTTATGAAGTAGTTCGGCTTCTGTCCACGCTGCAGCAGCTACAGCAGCAGAGGCCCCCAGGCTACATCCTGGAGAACGTTTCCCCATTGTCGCACAGACCCGGGACCAAGATCAGGGACGAGGTGTTCCCATACATCGCCAGCGTCATTGGCCGGCCAGTGTCCTTTGATGCAGCACAAGCAGGCGCCTACGCACATCGATTGTGAGCGCGACTGGAGTAACCTGTTCCAGATCCACCAGTTTCGCTCTGTGATGAGCAAGGTGGCGAGACCAGAAGGACGAGTCGTATCGTCAATCCTATGCAAGGGCTGGCAGCCCAGACCAGTGATAAGAACAGACTGCGCGCCTCACTACGCGGTGAACGTGGTGGGAGAACCGCTGAGGGCTCTTCCCACCATCATGGCAACGCAAGGGTCGAGAGCATTCAGAAGAGCGAGAATGGGCACCGTGGTGCGCAACCGTGACGATGAGGACACCGAGGAAGAATCCCGAGAAGTGAACCTCGACGAGAAGGCGCGAGCCATGGGCTACAGCGCAAGTGAGCTACGCATGGTTGATGGCCTGAACGACGTAGAATTGGCGAGCATTCTGGGCCTGGCCATGGATCGCAGGGCTATGGAACTGCTGATGTCAGTCGCAGAAGCGAGCAGGAAGGGGCTTCCTCACAGCGAGGAGTCCCCAGTGGCGGAGAATTCTCCAGGACAGCCTATCGCTGTAGACAACAACTGGGCAGACCACGCGAGGTCGGACCTTCAGCAGAGACAAGCTTTGCTGGCGGAATGGGTTGAGAATTCGAACGCATATACTCAGCAGGTGGCGAAAACCATGAGCCACCGTGACTGGGAAGAGAAGCTGCAGGTAATGTGCTCACAAGGGCAGAAAGGTGCAGAGGGGATTGGGGCCCAGCGGCAGAAGGCTGGAACCAAGAAGAAGAAGAAGAAGGAGTGGCAGCTCTACGCCATTGAGCAGTATCGCCAGAGGCACAAGAGCCACTTCGTGAAGGAGGGCGCAACTCCAGCAGCGCGCGCTAACGTGCCTGCTTGGAGTCCGCCTGGTAAAGATGCGGAGATGAGACTCCCCAGGTTGGCGTGTACCACCAGATTCGTGGACTTGATGGCCAGTGTTGCTGAACAGCAGGCTGACCGCGACAAACATCGAGACGTGCATGACGATGCGTGGTGCCTCAGGTGGCTGAAGTCCAATGGCAGCGTGAGATTGCCAGAGGATGAAGTTCGTCGAGTGAAAAGGCGTGCAGCACGGCATCGGTGGGATGAGGCTACAGACGAGATCTACATGATCACGCTGTCGGGCAAGCAGGTGAGGATACCCAAGCCTGCTGACCGTCTTGCATTGGTCAAGGAGTATCACTCCAGAACTGGCCATTGGGGAATAAGGCGTACGCAGCATCTTCTGTGGCAGCGCCATTGGTGGGCCGACCTGAAGAAGGACGTGGAGGCTGTGGTTACTCAGTGTGAGACTTGCCAGCGCGTGAAGACCCACTACGCAAGGGAGGAGGCGTGTTTGTCCCCCCTCGAGATCGTGTCGTTCATGTATCGTTGGTCGCTGGACTTGGCATGGCCTTCGAGGAGGCAAACCAAGGCTGGCAACAACAGGATACTCATCATGACTGAGCACTACTACACCAGATTCATAGTCTGTGTGCCTATCCCCAACAAGGAGGCGAGGACTATTGCGGCGGCATTTCGCAACCATGTCCTAGCCGTGTTCGGTGCGCCAGCAGAGTGCTTGGTGGATGGAGGCAAAGAGTTCGAGGGTGAGTTCGAGCAGCTATGCAGAGACTGTCTGATAGACAGGCGGGTTACCTCGCCAGACTCGCCAGAAGGCAACGGTCTTACCGAGCGAGTGGTGCGCACGATGAAGTTTTGCTTCAAGAAGATCGCCTTGGAGAAGGGCCTCGACTATGAGTGGGATGAACCGCTCTGACCGCTCGTGCTGAGCTACAATGCAGCACGCCAAGAGTCCACAGGAGTGACGCCGTTTACCTTGCTGTTTGCCCAAGAGGCAGTGGTGCCGCCAGATTTGAAGCAGGCGCCCAGCATGGATTTCAGTCCAGAGGTCAAGGATGACAAGGACGCCCGAATTAAAGACCCCCTCCCGAGAGCACAGGTGGTGAGGCGATTGATGGTGCATGCTGGCTGCAGCCTGGAGGTTGCGCAGCATCGTGATACTTTACATTATGAAGGGAGAAGGGGTGGGGGCCATGAGCCTAAGCCACACCAGTTTAAAGTGGGGGACTTCGTCTACATCAGACAGAAACCTCGCAGCGGCATGGAAGTCGCGACCAAGTCCGCCATCCTGAAGCTGGTGAAGATACAGCGAGATGGTGTTGTGGTGCTTGAGGACGCCACCAAGTTAAGGGAAAAGAGCACTGTGCAGAGCATCGCGCCATGTCACCTGCAGGTGAAGGACCAGTATGACTGCAGTGCAGCCGTGCCTAGCAGACATCTTGCATGTGAAGTGTGCAGGAAGACTGATGGAGAAGCAGAGATGTTGTTGTGCGACGCGTGCAACAAGGGGTACCATTTGTGGTGTCTTACCCCAGCATTGAATGAAGTACCAGAAGGCGAGTGGCTATGTCCTAGGTGCTCAGGCACGAGGATGCAAGCTGCTAACGCTGAGGTGCAAGCCCAGGAAACCAAGAGCTCTTGGGTCCTGGAGGACAGATTGGGAATGAAGGAACAGCAGCTGAATGAGAAGCTGTCCTCGGATATGCGCCTGCTGCCAGCAGACGTGGGTCCCCGTCGTGTGGTGAAGGGAGATAAGTCGCAGCCATGGCATGCCATCTCGTCAAGGGAGATGCTGTTGGAGGAGAAGGACATGTTTCTCTACATGCCAGATCAGATTGATTGGGGCAGGCAGGACAAGCTCTCCGAGGCTGTGCAGATCTTCATGCCAGGACACTGGAATGAGGGGCATCGCACTGTGCTGAGTAAGAAGTATCGGGAACAGAAAGCAATGGCAAGGCAGTTGAGGGATGCACCTCGTGTGCTTGCTTTGGCTGAAGAAGAAGTTGAGAAGCGAGGAGAATTGAGACATATGACCAAGGCTCAGGTGCGCGAAGCTAGCGCACTGCAGTGGGGGCTTGAGCTGGTCATTACAGTGCCCTCCGAGGTGAGGCGCTTGGCGACAGAGGTGGACTGGAAGTCCATCGATGGCGTGTGGGACCCATGGGCAGGTACTGGGGTCATCAGTGAGGTGATGGTGGAGCAATGGCCACGGTTGAGATTTATGAATAATGACTGGAACTCTCAGCTGGGGTGGTCTGAGGCGCATGATGCACTTCAGCCAGGTAACTATCGCATATGGAAGGAGAAGTATGGCGTCTGTGATGCCGTGGTGACTTCGCCTTGGTTTGCGCAGCGCTGGATATCGCGTTTCCGTTGGCAGTTATGGCCAGTCGTGTGCGTGGTGGCATGTGTGCATGTTCCCTCTTACTATTTGACAGACATGACCGAGAGCAGAGCCGCGTACTTCAGACGATTGAGTCAGTCTGGACGCCTGCATGTGATTGGACATCTAGAACATGGACCTATTGGCCGCAGGTGTATGTGGGTCTTGGTGTTCAAGAACCCGCTGGTCAGAGCCAGGATGTTACAGGGTGGAGAAGGTGAAGGCATTGGTATGTTCACTTTCAGTTTGGGCAAGTTCATGGCAGATGGTGATACGACCCAGTATGCTGAACAAGCCCATATTTGAGTCTGTGCTACTGCAGGCAGCAGCTACAGATGGGGGATGTTGGAAATCTGGGCTTGCATATAAGAGCTTAGCGTTCGATCTCAGAATATCAGAATTTCAAAAATTTTGTAGCTCTACGATCTTGTGCTGTGTTGAGATTGCCTGGATAATTACCGACACGAGTGAATGTTAAAGACGAGTTTATGTTTATCCGCGAGTGTTAAGATTGCTCGGGTCCGACAGTATTCGTCCCATCATGTGCACGCGTTTGCGACAGCTGTAACAAACGCCGGATTCTCATGGTACCGCGCCGGGTTTGTCCAGCTGGTGACACACGTGACAGATATGGCAAGTATGACAGGCTTCGCGTAAGATGACTGCTCGAGAGGTGCAGACCTGCCAGAGAAGATATGGTCATTATCGGGTGACCATGAAGTGATAAGATGAGATGACAGTGACCACTTTGCCACTGACGTGTCAGTCAGAATGTGGTGAACGGTAACATTGTTAGAGCTGGCATGGAATAATGACTTTCCATTGGCCAGATGAAGATTTCAGGTGTCAGGGTCATGACCGATGACATATGTGTCACATATGTCATCGGTCATGATCCTGCATGGTATGACATGTCTGACAGGTATGACACGTATGACATGTATGACACATATGTCATCGGTCATGACCTATGTCATAAGTCATCCCTTCGGTCATTCTTGGGCATGGTCTGCTGGAAACAGCTGAACAGGCAGTGGGGACCCGCTGCCGACGGTGAAACAACGGATCACTAAACTCGGATATACAAACGATATATACCCGAGATGAGTGACACAGGCTGACCACCGAAGATGACATACAGGAATGACACTAGACTGTACGAACTAGTCGTAGCGTCAATTCCAGCACACCACCTCATCTGAGGTGGACCAGCTAGTGACACTCACCACCCTAGCTACTAGAGTTTACAGATAAATGTCAAGATGTTAAACTCTAGGAAGCTAGTCAAAGTCACAGGTGGCAAGATGAATGTACAGGCTAGCAAAATAATACTGCTAAGCCTCGGAGATTGCTAGGACCAATTCCGGTCTGCTAAAATTAATGCTCTGCCAACTAGTGGTGGGTGCTCTAATAAATCTCGCCTGTCTGCATGTGATGGAGGATGCTAAAAGAATTCTGCCTGTCGGTTTAGCTTTGAACTTCTGCGAACTGTAAAGGTCTCCTGCCATAAAAAAATATTCGTCTTAATTGATAAAGCTGCCCGCTAGTGGTGAGAATTACTGCAACATCCTTTGCCCAAAACTACAGCAAGTGGTGGAGAATGACATCGTGAGCACCGCCTGTCTGTTTAGAAAACTAATAGTAGTCATCACCAGAATTGAAACCAGCGCCTTCCTCGAAATAAGTCTCTTCATCATAAAAACTAGCACCACCAGTGTCGTCGGAATCGTGGGCTCCTGCCTCCCAGGCAGCCCACTCCTCTGCGGTGTAGACATCCTCGTCGCTCTCGTACTCAACGGCAGGTTCATCCTCAAAAGAAACTCTGCCAACTGAAAAGCCATTTTGCGGTAAAAACTCTTCCCCAAGTGGGGCCTCGAAACTTCCGCCATAAGAATCCTGCTGAAAACCTGTGTCCAGCTCGGAATCCCGTTCCAATCGATCGGACGAAAAATGCGGAGCGGCCAAGTGGCCATCTTGCTCCTCTTCCTCCTCACAACTGCCGCTGGAATCATCGAAATACCCAAGTGGGTACTCCGATTCATCCTCATCCTCACTAGGCAAATACTCCTCATAACTGCGAATAACCCCAGAGCCCATATAGGGAGGCACAATGGGAGGTGCATGGACATAGTGAACTTCGGTTACCACAGGAGGGGCCTGTGGCACCATCTCGCTTGCCCTAGTGGCACTAGGCAAGGGTCTAGTGGTGGAAATCTGAGTGGAAACTGATTGGGACGCCAAAATAGCCGGCGCATCGCCCACTCCTACTTCGCAAAATCTTCCGCTCGAAATTCCAGAAACAGCGGTCTCGGCCGAGACACCACCAACTTGTGGCTCACCAGCCACCAAGATGTTCAAAACTATCGGAAAATTCTCGGTCGAAACTGCCGAAATCTGAGCCGCCTCCTGGGAAGCACACTCCGCGCAATTTCCACCGACCTGGAGTGCAGCCGCTTGCTCATTCCGCCTCTCCGGAGGTGGCTTTTGACAAGCGGTCTGGCACCTTTGTCCCAACGTGCAGGCACGAGAAGTGCCGCGCCGTTGGGTCAAAGCATTGGCTCAGTGAGTGTCCTCACAAGGACACTCACCCATTGTCCATCTCGGCATCCTACTGCCAAGCCGTCGAGTCTTATGACTCCGACGTGCTTGCCCTTCGTTTTCAGCGGTACTATGACGCTGGAGATGAAGGGTCCATGGAGCACTTGTGTGCTCTCGTGGGGCAACCTGAAATCTGTGAGCTGTCTGCGCATGCCTTTGCTCCAGAGCCTACGGCTCTGCAGCAGTTCAAGGATGCTGCTGCCTCTGCTGAGTCTGCACCTGATGAGCATCTTTCTATTGGCCGTGTTGCATTTGCTGCGGTCAGCGGTCCGCTTGCTGGTGGTGTCGCTGAGCCGGCCGCTGACAAGCGGCTGCTGCCGCGGGCCTCTGCACCTGTGCGTGATGAGCCGATTGACTTGCATGAGGTCAACCGTGCCACCTTTGTGCCGCCGTCTGCCTCTCTGGCTCTCGGCCCAATGGCTCCTGCTGACAGTTCTTTCAAAACGTTCAACACTGTCCACCCTGACTGGTTTGACATTGACCCCGAGCCTGTTGAGGTGTGTGATTCCGATGATGATGGGGAGGGCTCCAACTACCCTCCTGGTGTCTGCCTGACTGAAATTGAGGGGGGTGCACCGCCGCCGACTGCAGCATTTCGGCGATTCGGGGTCCCCAGAGGCTCCAGGCCATTTGGCATTGGTGAATTTGCTCTCAGCCTTTTTATGGTAGCTACGTTTCTGTTCAGTGCTACGGCGATGCCGACCCTCGTGGTCGGCGGTGGTGTCAGGGGCCTGGTTGAGCCCGGAGCCGCTTACGACTACGGTGCAGTTCATCCCGATGATGCGGTGCTGGATTCTCTTTGCCCGCCTGTGGTTACTGCTGGTTCGTCATTGCCGCCGCGGGATGTGACACAGTTCTTTTCTCAATCGACCTCGGCGGCTTTGCAATCTGGTGATTCTACCGTTCCCCTATGGGATCCGCCTGACCCGCTTGGGTCTGGTGGTGTCAGTGCTTACCAATTCTCTTCTCAACTGACTTCGGATGCTTTTCTTGATTGGAATCCGTCAGCTGAACTCGGCTCTGCCGACCAGCTTTACAGTGGCTAGAGTCTGCTTATTTCAAATCCTGGAGGTGTGATTAGCCTTAGCCGCAGTGGTGGGTTGTGCCGGGACAAGTCCCCGGGCACCCAGCTAAAAGTATATCTGTTTCCAGTGAAGTAGCTGTTTGTTATCTGTTTAGTTTGCTCCGCTTGCCTAGCCCTATTAGCTACGGTCACAGCTCCGGGTGGTGTGTTGGACTTTAGGTTCAGGGTTATTATTATGGGCTCTGATAGCCCCTAGCCTGACCTGTCTCTGATCGGAACCGTGACTCCGCTAGTAGCTAGGATGACAGTACAGTAGTACTGTACTGTCAATCATTATTTCGTATTATCCGGGTTTCCGAGATGCATGATAAAAGCACTCGGCCGGACTGTTTATGGAGCTTAGCCAGTTCGTTTTCACCGAGCGGAACACCTGTTCTCGCAGGTTATGGGCCTACCACGCTGCGCAAAATCTTCCGCTCGAAATTCCAGAAACAGCGGTCTCGGCCGAGACCCCACGACCAACTTGTGGCTCACCAGCCACCAAGATGTTCAAAACTATCGGAAAATTCTCGGTCGAAACTGCCGAAATCTGAGCCGCCTCACGGAAATGCGAAACAGCTAAATGCATAGAAGTGCACAAAGAGATGAGCTGTGATCTCTTGAGAGTAGAGACTCTCGCAAAACCAGTGTCGATAGATCCCAAAAGAGCTAGGAGCTCTTCACTCTCCAAAATCTGTGATGAAGTCATAATCGAATAAAGAAACGAATACAAATCCAAAAGAGATCGCAAACGAAAAATCGTCGGAGAGCACCACCTCGTCGTAATCACCCAAAGCCGTAAGCAGCCGCCTCCAGAAAATACGTAGAATCTCTTCTAAAGCGTCCCACAAGGCGTGGAGACGCTCAACCCGAAAGATAGGGCGGAAATAAAATAAAATTCTACGCTAAAATTCAGTTCACGCAAGCGTGAGAAGGACCATAACCTGTTGGAAACATCTGAACAGGCAGTGGGGACCCGCTGCCGACGGTGAAACAACGGATCACTAAACTCGGATATACAAACGATATATACCCGAGATGAGTGACACAGGCTGACCACCGAAGATGACATACAGGAATGACACTAGACTGTACGAACTAGTCGTAGCGTCAATTCCAGCATGGTCGGTCAATTCAGGAGATCAAGGGTAAGCCACCAGCTCAGAGTCCTTTCCAGTCTGACAGGTATGACACGTATGACATGTATGACACATATGTCATCGGTCATGATCCTGTATGGTATGACATGTCTGACAAGTATGACACGTATGACATGTATGACACATATGTCATCGGTCATGACCCTGACATCAGGGCTAGAACCCGTTACAGTTTTGGGAAATGTGACAGAGCATTGAGATATAAGTAAGCTCTGACTGTAGGTCAGGCTAGTGGACTCATTATTGTTTTGCTCTCGCAAGTACTAGGTGGCTGTTCGCGTGCCAGTGCTAGACTGCTAACGAACAGTTCCGCTCACAGTTTTGTACAATAATTCGTACTTTGTGGTTATTATACCGATCTTTGATGAATATATTTTACTGCTGTTTTTATTCTTTTTCATGTTGGAACTCTGGGCTTGCATATAAGAGCTTAGCGTTCGATCTCAGAATATCAGAATTTCAAAACGTTCGCCCCATGAGGCGAACCTGAAAATGTTTTTCTGAAAAATAATATATGATATAATATTTTCTGAAGGTTTTTCGAAGCTGGAGGAAGATAAAAGCGAAGGTAAAAGCGCGCTGATTTTTTCAGCGTGACTTGCGCCTTCTTGTGCTGTTAAATATGCTGAAACCCTGTTTTACTTATGCCCTTTCCGCAAACTGTTGTTATGATTTTCTTTTGCTAATCCGTGTCTGAGCCCAACGAGTTAATCTCTGCGGGGAAGGCACGAAAAAATAAGCAGAGTGAAGAGGGGAAAGAGCTCAGCTCTGACCCTCGAGGTACTCACAATCTGTTCTCAAACGAGACGCGCTCAAAAAACAGAATTACACGACTGCTGATACTCATTGCTTTCACAAACGCTCTGATCCTTACGCTCCAATTTGTTTTGGCAACCTCTGAAAAACAGATAAAAATCATGAGTCACAATAACGAAGAGGACGACTATACACCAGAGTGGGATAGCAGCAGCACCTACTCTCAGATACGGAAAAAAAGAAACACTGTAATCGCGGCTTTCTTTAAGTGGGAGCAGACTGGAGTAGCTAACGAAGAGCTTGGCAGTCTACTTCTCAACAACTTCACGAGCAAGTGGCAATTACTTGAGAAGGAAGCATTCGACTCCACGCATTTTTTTGGCACGCTGCCAGACAAACATCAAGGGAACTTTCTTCGCTCACTAATTAAAGTAAGTCTCTCCCATCAAAACCCTGTGACTTCTTTGCGCTTGTCATATGTAACTGTTAATTACGACGCGCACATTGAAATTTCTCCATTGCTAACACAGAACTTCTCAGAGATCTTCAACATCAGTGAAAACGAAGAAAACTGGCAGCTTGTCCTCACACACGACAGCCAATTCACTCAGCGCATTCTCCAGGCCTCTAAAGGTTACGTGAACGAGAGTTGTCTGCTGAAATTAGGAAACAGACTGCTGGAATACGACATTTACACTCAGATT